>CALSBV010009827.1:2342680-2459485 GCA_943590825.1 Bovichtus diacanthus | reverse complement strand
GTGTGGACCACCGGGGCTGGGGCTAGCACGTATTAAACAGTCCATAAATGCACAACAATGCAGTCCAATTAAGGATCAAATCATCATGAGGTACTATTATGGTTAGAATTGTAGTATCTCGGCATAGTTTAAAAAGGTTGCATCTGCCTTCACTAATCACTGATTTAATACACCAGCTGGCAGAGCACAGTAAAGACCACCCTACAATGCTAAATGAGTAGCATAAAGCAGTAATGTTACCTCAGAGTACATTCTAACCGCCCTTTTTAGTTTTATCAAAGTTGTTTATTACACAAGTACTTTTACTTGAGTAAAATATATTTGAAGTAACAGTACTTTTACTTAAGTATGACATTCGTTCCTGCTCTGAGCAACTGTAAAACACATAACAGGAAGAAGAAAAAAAAAAAAATCACCAGATACAATCAATGTTCAATTTAATGTGTAAGTCTTCCAGAAGGTAATGCATAATTTACAACCTCATACACCACAATTCTATTTAAACCAGTAGAGTCTGTCTCACACTGGACCTATAGGGAAGGAATGATAATAAACAGAGCGCGGGATAATTAATTTATCTTATTTTAATTAAAAATAACCAATATTTCATGGTTAAATATTAAGTTTGCCGTGTCAGATATGCTTATAATATGCGTGTGTGTGTGTGTGTGTGTGTGTAAAACTGAAACATCGCAGTGTAAAACAACATGAATATCAAAAGATTACAATTAATTGTAATTAATTGTAAACAAGACAACCCCTCCGGTTGTATAATTCGACCCTGAGTGTGAAACAGCAGGACAATGATATTTTATTAGAATTACAAGTTTGTTGTTTGAAATGAACATTTAACGTCTTAAACTCTGCCTGACTCACTGATGGGCCCATTGGTACAATAACTCAACTGTATAATGACATTTTGGAATAAGCAATTCTGTGTCATACAGATTGGGTGAATGCTCTTTCTCAGTTTTAAGAAAACCTAAGAGAAAATCTAATTAGAAAACCAAAATGTTAAGAGGTTACTGGATAATGGTACAAAAAAATTGTTATATTATACAGCTCTGTCTTTTTTGGTGATGTTTTATTCTGCTGTTGGCTCTATAAGAAGTCGCAGTTTGTATTATTTATGCAGCTTAATAGTATTTGTTGCATCCTCCGTGGCGTCTGTAGACTTTTTATTTATTGTCGGCCATTTTCTTTAATTGTCTGAGTCTCTTTTCTAGTCTTTTAAAGTTATACAGTTGTAATTGATAATCAGTTGTTTGCACAGGCTATGCAATGTCATCTACAGAAGTAGAACTTATTGTTGGTTTGGACATAAGGGCGCATGTTGGTTGTTAACATTTAATGACATTCATTTTGTAGCCTAAAGGTATATCATTAAAACAAATTAAACTAACGTAATGCAGTAAGGTTTACTTGGAGCACATTTTAACTGACCTACTTTTTACTTTTATCTAAGAATATTTTTAGACAACTTTTATTGTTACTTGAGTAAAAACGTCTATAAAGGAAGAGTACTTTTACTTGAGTATGACATTTTAGCAGTGACAAGGGTTCAGAACTAGACATATCTTTGTTTTTTAAGGTCAAAAAGGTTGGGTATAAATGCTCTAAACAATTGTAAAACAAATAACGGGAGGTTCAGTCAATGTTCATTTAATGTGTATGTACTTACATAAATGAAATCATAAGTTCTATCATCATACACCACAACTCCATCCGAACCAGTGGGGTCGGTCTCACACTGGATCTAGGGAAGGAATGATAATATACAGAGCAGGTTAATACATTTATTTGGTTTTAAATTTAAAATAACCAATATTTCATTAATGGAGTACAAAATGAGGGTCAGAAGAGAGAAATATTTACACTCACTGGAAGAGACATGTGGCCTGGCTGTATGAGTCTAACCTGGATGTAAAATAGCAGGACAATGATATTTTATATTAGAAATACAAGCTTGTTGTTTGACATTAACATTTAAACTCTTAAACTCTGCCTGACTCATTGATGAGCCATTTTAAACAATAACTCAAGAAGAGATCTAATTAGAAAACCAAAAGTTTAAAAAGTTACTGGATACTCGTATACACCCCATTGTTCCATGCTGACGGCTGAATAAAAGCTCCTGGTTTAAGCTTGAGAGGGATATTGTTTGATGACTTTAACATAAATCCCATCCATTTTGGAATTAAGTCTCCATTTGACACGACGGAAAAAAAACAATAGAGAAACATGTCGCAATCTAATGTACCAAGCAAATGAAACACATTGCCTCTGTTGACTGTAGTCTCACTAGAAAAGCCTGTTCCTTCATTTAAGAGCTCTCATGAAAAGACTAAATTAAAACCGCTCACCAGTAAAAAGGCTATGCTAACAGGCTATGCTAACCGGCTATGCTAACAGGCTATGCTAACTGGCTAAAACACATTTACTTTATTGCTACTCTGTCAGTAAGTATAGGCATGGACACACATTTTAAACAATTAGATAACACTAATAACCTTACCATTTCAGCGGTTAGGAATATACCAATTTCCAAAATACAAATTGGATTATTTTGTATTGCCGGTCTTTAAGACTTCAGTAGTGTTAGTTTCTTTTACAGAAAAACGTCACTGCTCGCCTGATTCAAAAGGCCATTGTTTATTCGACAATGCGAGTTAACGCCTATTCTCGCGATGTTTACAGAATTAAATTCCATTCCATTCGTTTTTTAAAAAAAAAATTTTATTGGGTTGACTTTTGTTAAAGAATACACAACTTTAAGATCAGGTTTGTCAAATAAATGAAGCTTTGCGTTACTGCAGGCAGGTAAGTGAAGCTCATTTAGACTCACTGATATCATTGTTAGACTGTATTGACAGTACCCTACAAGTGTACCAGGTGGCGTTCATAAGCTGTCCATGCGTGTTTACAGCCATCTATGATTCTGAACCATTGTGTGTTAGCGGGGATTATTTCTAGAAACAGCATCCTCGTTGCTGCTCAAATTCTTTCAAAAATCTGTCCTTTTTGCCACAAATCTTACTGTGTAATCATTTGCAATAAATGGTCAATTCCTTAATGTACGTGACTCTGACTGAAATTTAAGGAACGTACACCTCTGAAGAAATAAAAACACATCTACTGCACATCATTAAAGAATTTCAGTTTACCTGGGATGTTGAGTTGTATGTCTTGTACAATTAATCCAGTTGTCTTGTTTGTCGCGTCAGCTGAGGCGGTCTTCACTACAGAACTGGTAGAAGCTGTGGTGACCATCATCTTCCACTTCAACAGAGTCAACTTTGTAATACCACTGCTCCCTCAGTTGTGCTGCCATTACGTTGATTCACACAGTAAGGTTTGCATTGTCACCTTCTCAGTATCAACTAAGTAAATCCTTTGGAGTATTGATTCAGGATGATTTCATGGAAGGTGCAGTTGAGCGCTGAGGTGAACTTCAAGTAACCGAGAGCAGTCCCCTCCCAAACAGACTTTAAAGGACTGTAGTATCCACATTCATAGTCCATTCCATTTGGTCCCATGTCTGCATTAAAATGAAGAAAACGTTAATTAAAAGTGAGTGTGACTGGGGAAATTTGTTTTAACCTGCTTCTAGAATCCTTAAACCCCTTCTCAAGCTGAACCAACCCAGTAGGTTGTCTGTGCTTGATTAAAACTGTCTGGTTGACTAATCAAACATAAATGAAGCAGTCTTTTCTCTTGCTTATGCATGTGTTGACATGTCCATAAGCCCTTACAATTCATCACTTGCCATGCCAGCATAATTCACATGCACCGCCCTATCAACTGAATAGTCCCTAATGCCACCTTTAAGAGATGCAACTAGTTACATCTGTACCAACATCTGCTGGGTGTAAATATAGTTTTTAGTATATGAGCTGTGAGGGGACACTTTTACATCGACATTGTCAACGTAGAATTTCCACTGAAGCCGTAAACTTTGTATAACTCAGTGCAGGCAAGATTTGTGAGAATTACAATAGTTTCACCTTATTGTCACGCAGCCTTTTCTACTCTTATCATACAACATCAAAACACATGTACTCACTAAAATATCCTAGGTAATTGCAGAGAAAATATACTTTGTGTAAGTAAAATGTAAATGGGTTACCTTTTTCTGGCATTGTCAATGTGTGTCTGACAACCTTGCCTTCTTGACTTTGGTTGTGCAAGTCATCGTAGAAAATCATACAGCTTTATACTTTAGCTGAACCGGTTCAACCACCAGTTCTGAAAGAATCCCTTTGGGTGTTGCTTCCTGTCGCTATCTTCCAGCTCTCTGTACTGCTTGTCCTAACAGTTGAAGAATCCATAGACACCAGCAGAAAATAAGAATAGGTTGATTATCTAAAATCAACATATCTTGTGTGTTGATGAAGTGGGTCTTCTCTGAAGCCATCACTGAGACCTCCAGCTAGGCTGATCACACGCCTTAAAAACCCACATGTTGCAAGAAATCAACGCAACTTACATCAGCTGTCAATAAGATGACAAGATGTTTGGCCAAGACAAGAACAGATTTTTTTGTTTTCAGTTGATTTATAATCCATCAGGCGTATCCTCCTCTCTCCAAATGCAACACATACACCTGCACCATGAGAGTCTGAAGGGGATGTCTCAGCAGTGAACGGTTCGACCATGATGAAGAACATCACGCTTTTGAATTGCTGTTCACACACAATACAGAGAAGAGGATGTTTTAGGTTTTACCAAGTTGAATGAAAATGAAACTATGCCATGTGTTTTGCATTGGAGTTAGTTTCCTCTCTGCTATCTTCCCTCGCATCACTGTCTATCTATCTTTCTGCATCAGCTCTCTACCTAGCATTCAAATGTCAACTATTTTGATCATGGCATGTTGTTAAAACTATCGCGCCATACCTCATTCCACACATAATACAGGCAAATATGTGTGACAAATATGTCATGAGTACTTTCTAGATGGTTGGTTGTCTCACTTCCCCCACAGCATGAATTTTTCCTCTCACTCCTCAGACCTGCCATCCTCCAACCATCCTCCACTGACATCCCCACACACCTACACACCTCCTCCCACTTCCCCTCATCAGCTCTGCAGTTTATCACTGACCATTTTCCACAAACTCTTTGCCAGTTTTTCAAATGTGCTGTGTACTTCTTGCCTGCTCTTTATGTAATCAGTTGTATGTTACCTGGATTCTGAAATGTGCTACCTGCCTCTGCCTGATTTTTGGACTTTGGATGCCCGAACCTGCCCCTTGTCGGATTTGTTTGCCGGACCTTCCCAGTTTTGACCTTTGCCTGAGTTCTGTACCTGCCAGTGAGAACATTAATACCTTAATTCAATCACTGAACTAATCCAGTCCTGTGTCTGTGGGGTATTTACAAAAGTTAACTTGTACAGTAAGATCCTTTTTGCAAACTCTCTTTTATTTTCATATGAATAAGCATTCTTTTTCTTTTCGTGCCACCTGGGGGACATCACATCTCGTTTGACATCGTTTTGAGAGTTGAGTGAGATCTTATTCCCACTCAACACTTAATTGGACATTTTTACAAGAACAATTCTCTGCTCTGCTGACTTTTTTTTCTGGTGGTGAAAAACATTTTTTTTTTTTTAAGTTACACATCTTGTCAGGCTTTCCTTTGGGTGTAAAGCAATTACAACTTCAGGGCTCTGCTACAGTCAAATCTTCTTTTAAGCAAACAAAAAGTAATCCAAAGTGTATCTGTATTTTAACTAGACTTAGACATACAGCTCAGGGGAGCCCTTTGAGCAAACAGTATGTGTGCTCATGATGAGTGGCCACTCAGTTACTTTGGTCTCCCTCGTCATTCTTTCTTAGATGTATTAATGCTCCGTGTTTCAGAGAATCTGAGCTTGCTTGGATAATCTGTTCAACTACTCTGTTCTAGTTTATCCTGGGACAAAACAACTAGATTTAGTCCCCACGTAAGACTGCACTTCTCAAATAGACCCTGCGTAGTATCAAGATTGTAGATCGTAAATATTTATAATAGGAATGTTACAAAAATATGTAAATGGGAACTCATTATGGTCACTAATAAATAAAGTATGGGATTTAGTGGTCATGGTTATTGAGAACATGAGCCTTAACATGGGGATGCTGCCACATTATTTGCTTCTCAATTTATAATGCTTCAGCTGCTTTAGTGCTAGAGTAAAAAAAAAAAATAAAAAAGCCGGATTTCATTCAGTTACGAATTCATGAGTGTTTTTCTTATGTGCAAGGACTGCCCAATTGATATCTTTGAATACTAACAACGTTTTTTCCCCAGCTGGAGAGCAGAAGACTTCCACCTGCGGTCTTATCTACCTCCTTATAACCTATTCTCTCTACTCACTCCACAGGAAATATCTGTGGAAACTCCCAAGGGCTGTTCTGAACACATTTTCATATTCAGAAAAGATCAGGCTGATAGTCAACATAAATTCAAATATTTATTCATGTGCAAAAAATGCACAGCACCTTATAAAATATAATTTACAATCTTGTCAGTCAGTCATTCTCACACACGCGCACATGCACACACATACTGAGTGGACCCGAGAGGCCTTTAGTTCAGAGTAGAATCATGTAGTATCTGCTGAAATGTAAGGAGATCGTTAATGTGGACAAACATTATTTAGAGGTAATGTAATTTCATCTGTGCAAGAATTTCTGGTCCAGTGCAGATGTTTTAAAGAAGACTTCTACATTGAAGGGTATGTATTTATGCATGTTTGAAAATGACAAGTGTACCTATTGCTAAATAAACAGTTAATAGTAATTACTACTAATTTGTCTTTTTAAATTGGAGGTTTTTGCTTATTCAGTAAATGGCCTGAAATAAAATAATGCTCCTTTTATATGATTAACACTCCAGCTGCTCTGTCCTTGGGGAGGATTGCAGCCGAGTGGAATATCAAGTTTGTCTGATGAGGTGTGGTGCCGTTTCATGTGGGGACATGTGCATCACAGCTTGAGATGACAAGGAACAGGAAGTGACATAATATGTAAATAAGCCACTTTGATTGGTTTGTAAATGTGAGGTAGTAGAACAGCTGTAAATGTATTGTTTGTTTGAAGTGCATGATCACTTTAAAAAGGGGTATTCCAACATTTAGTATTGCACTTCATCATCACTGTCAGATCCTGTCTCAGTCCCTGGTAGAGGGTCAAGCTTCAAACAAGCTGGATCCTACATTTCCCATAATGCAGTTTGCAACATGTGCTTGTAACCTGTTCATGTGTAAGATTGGTGGTGTGCTCCTTTAACTAAGGCTGGAACACCAATCGGACGAAGGCAACTCCCCCAGAGGCTTCAAGCGTATTGTGTAACTGGTTTATGCTATTATAATGGAAATTGCCTGCCTGTGCCTTTAAAAAACCTTGCCTGCGTTCTTTAAAAAAGAATGTTTTTACTATGCCTAAAATTATTGATGGATATTGTGTATATGTAATTGTTTTATGTAATAGGCTGCCGGGGGAATGCCTCTTTTCAAGCCCCTGGGGGGTTTTAGGCATTTCTCCTTCACATTCCCTTGCAAATTATATATTGTATTTTGAAATGTTTATGTGTAAATAATGAAACAAAGAAACAAACTTACAACTCGATCTGTCAAAAAGAAAATAAGAATCAACGTCTCTACTATACTTTTATACTTTTACTTTACTTCTCTACTCAATATTGAAACTACTTCAACTTCCCTTTTGTACAAGGAAATCAGCACATTCTGCCCAGCACATCTACATTTATGATGAAATCCATGACATGTGGTTGAAAGTGAAAATGCTAGTAAGTGGACCTTGAGTTCAGTTTTTTTTTTTGTCATACAACATACAGTACAAACAGAAATAGGCTCCGCTGTCTACAATGTGACTAATTACTGAGGACAGCCAACATACTCTGGCATCTGGTTGATGTCCTTTATTAATCTTTAAAACATTAACTGCTAGATTCCATTATGGTCATGATTTCAGAAGTGTGCACCTTGCCCCCGAATCGATTTCACTCATGATTAATAGGTAGATAAGTCATTTTTTTTAGTCGCTCCGTCTCTAAAATTGCCGAAAGCATTTTAGCATTAAGGTCATTTGGTTTCATGGTAAGGTAATGGACCAAAAATGATCTCACACTGCAGCCATTAGGATACTCTTGCCAAGACTTCAGAACATCTTTCTGTCCTACTGTAAATCATGAGCACTGATACAGAGAATGCTACAAATGCAGAGCAGGAAGGAGGCAACAAATGAGCTATGTTATCTGCCTCGTCAAAATCTAAAAGTATATTTTATGAGTAAGTCTTGAAACTTAAAACATTGTTGTATATAAGGTCAATTAGCCAACTGATGCTAAGAGATTACGAATAGGGGATTCATCAGTTGCTGGATAAACAATTAAAGCCTCTTCCCTTTTATTGAGAGGGCTGGCCAAATACCAGCAATCCTTTTGTACCAAATAAGAGCTCAAATGTTTTACGTCATTAAATGCATCCTGCTCTGTCAGACGTCATGATATCATTTCAAAATAATTTCCAGAACCTGTTCTGTACATCACATCGCTCCGTCCCCGTCTTTTCTGTCAAACTGATGGTTTGCTTTAGGAAGGTGGAGGAGTTCTTTGGCTTGAGACTGAGGTCAAGTAGAATCACAGGACGTCTTTGCTTTTTGTTCATCATTTGTAATATAAATAATCTTTGTAAGCCCAGGATAACATTTTTATTTTAGTTCAGTTTAATCTGCTAGTTTTGATCTGCCATGCTCGGGATGACCCACACATATCACATCCGATGGGCCTTATTAAAGACACTGCTGGTTTATGCTGACACAGAATCAGACCAATGTGCTGTATGTTTTTTTGTGAAATAGAACATAGAGAATTTCTTTTTTTTTCTAAAACTGTTGCAGCTTCCTAATATGTATAGTGTTGTATCTACATTGTGAATATGTGCATTCTATGTCCTGGTGTAACGTTAAAATCCGTAACTCACATACATGCAGTCCACATTTTGCTCTTTATCTCACTGTTATTTCCTCTGTTCCGAATAAAGAAGAAATGAATTCAATTAATTCAAAAGATCAACCACATAACATTAATGCCACAATGTCTAGAATACTTTTGAAGTATAAATATTGCGCACAAAGACGAGGCTCACCTGGGAGAAAAAAAATCCTATTCTAGCATTAACAGCAATTTTTTGATTGATTATGAGTTTTTCTTTGCTTCCTTTTGTAGTTGAAATCTTTTAAATGCATCTTACATCAGCTGTAAACACTTTGCTCCAGAGAGGCAATTAAGTTAGCCTATTCTTACGTGAAAAAAGAATATAATCAGACACATTTAGATGTTTGCTGTATAATTTGCTTCTCCTGGGAGCTGAGGCCACCTGCTGGATGCTCCTAACTTAATGTGATTTAGCAAATAGAGATTTGTGAGCTGTTACTGGCACATGAATAATAAATGAAAAAATGAATGTTTTCTTCCAGCTTGACATCAATTAAGTTATTTTTTCTGTCGCCAATTAAATACTTTATTTCAAGTTAATTACATTTTATACTCGAAAAAACATTCTAACTGAAGTCGTCCTTGCCAAGTATTGTGTGCTGTAACATTCAAAGTGTTTCATGGGGTTTGAACATGGTCTGTGACATTGTGACATTAAACGACAGGAGAGTTCAGCCCATTATAACCAAACAACAGCGCTGTTGTGTTGTATGTACCCTCATCTGGATGTGTCTGATGTTTGTGGCTCAATCAGAGTATAAATAAAATACTTTTTTCACACGTTCTATCACTGGTAGTTCTATTGTACTTCCTGCCAAGTCTATCTTAGAATCCGCAGCAAACATACAGATGGTAAGTGAACACATGATGCAGCTAAATGTTATGTAGACATGGCTCAGTTACGAGACATGCATTAATGCCTGATTTTAAAGGTGAAATCTCTTTCTCTGGAGTGCCGATACAGTCCCCCGGCTTCACACCTGCTAAGCAGTAGACCAGAAAGAAGACATATGGGCATTAATGGGAATCGTGTACCTTTCTTTTCCCCTGGGCACACACTTTAGAGTCTTAGGATCTGGCAGTTGGTCTTGCGCAACACATACTTTTTGACCAGATTGTAGTCTTGGAAACATAAACCTGACAGGTACAGTATAACTGCAGAGAGCAGCGCCATCCTCTCGTCCACAATTCACATTTTTCCTACGTTTAGATTTAATGTTTAAATTTAAGCAGCATCATTAATGAGAGAAACACATTGTTTTTGCCCTCTGGCTAGTTTAAGGATGGACAGACCCTTAATGTTTGCTACGAGACATCATTACAGTACAAACAGTATAGTTGCTGTTGAATAAATGCGCGGGTCAATGTCTTTGACTGCCAAAATATGCCCTACCTCTGTTGTGCGTGTGTGAAATAATGTAGTTTTGTGTTCCACATCCTTCATACTGATAAGGGTCTTCAAATATTGAACAAAACTGAGAACTGTTGCCATTGAACGGTATAGTTCATTCAGAATGTAGTATTAGAGCTACAACCAATGATCAATATTTATCAAGATTTCTATACAAATGAATGAATTGACTATGTGTTACGTGTAAAGGGTTGCTTGAACCACAGCGATGAAACCTCCGCACACTAGTTCTCCGTTTTGGTTTTATGACATTTTCACTGCGATAAAAATCAATGTACACTGCTTGCTCAGCAGCAAACAGCAGACAGACACCGTTCGAGTCTAGCAGGAGAACATAGTGGATTTCGGGATCACAAGATCACACGAAAATCCATCTTGTCAGGAGTCAAGTAATACGTTCGTGTCCAGACCGATCAGGGTCCTGTGAGGAGCTTCTGGCAGCTACGGCGAGGTTTGGGTGCGTGACGCGACACAGAGAGGTGACTGTGGCAGCTCCTAAAGAGGTTAAGTGTAGATGCTGTAGAGTTTGATTGACAGATGATTCAACCAAACCAACCAGTTTTTTTTGATAGGACCTGCCAACTTCCAAACAGTTTCCAATGAGGGCTTCTCAGATGGTTCTGAGTGATGGAACCATCTGGCGAGTCAGGTCAGCGGAGACCAAAACAGAGCGAATATTGGACTTGCATTGGTCAGGTGGTCTCAGACGTAACTTCAACAAACTTCATGAATAGACAACAGGAAATAGTTTGCTAACTCAATAGCGTAAAACATTTTATAATGTCATAATGTGTAAGAGATATGTGTGTTAGTTCCTGTTCCCCCTGGTGAAAAATCAATTAATACAGATTCAAGCAACCAAAGACACAGCAGGTACAGAATATTATTTTACGTCCAACCCAAAACAGTTGGAGACCAAACCGTGATAACCTCAGCCTTGAGCTGATGCTTTATGTAGGAGTTGTGTCCTGCTGATTGACAGACAGGAGACAAGAAACAATTTACATGATTAGAAACTGAATGGCAGCTGTGAGTGACTCTCAGCTGCCAGTCTCTGGAAGCACCTCTCCCTCTTTCCTTGGTCCTTCTTTTCTTTTTCATTTTCCCTTTCATCATACCTGGTCTTCTTCTTCTTCTCTCTCTTGATCTGTCTCTCTCAACATCTCCCTCTTGACACTGCAGGGATTCAGCAAAGGCCGGTGTTTACACAAATTGTGGA
The DNA here is from genome assembly GCA_943590825.1 of Bovichtus diacanthus. Classification (NCBI taxonomy): domain Eukaryota; kingdom Metazoa; phylum Chordata; class Actinopteri; order Perciformes; family Bovichtidae; genus Bovichtus; species Bovichtus diacanthus. The sequence continues at coordinate 2,447,852 of CALSBV010009827.1, read as the reverse complement.
AGTTATCTCTGTTACTCCCATCGTGACAGACAGACATAAATGCAGGCACAGTTTGACAAGTTTGTTAAAATTCCTTCTTCAAAGGGTAACGTTAAGGAGCAAAATGTTTCTTTTCTCTAACAAGAGGTCAAAACCCAGAGGAAGTAGACAAGCAGGACCAGTATTGTATCTGTCAAGTCCCCTGGTTATATTTGTATTTGTTTCTCCCTTTCAGATAATCCTGATGATGTCTTCCTGGAGTTTAAATGTGGGCTGTTACCAGGCATGGAGGGTCTAACGAGTTATGGGAATTGTAGGATCCAGCCTTTTGGGATATTTCCCTGTCTAGGGACTAAAAGTCTGGATATCATCATGTGCTGCACAGATTTTGATCATTCGTACACACTCTGAAAGGTAAAACTGTGTAAAAAATAAGGGGAAGTATCTTTTAATGTGTTTCACTCTCTCCCTCTGTCTCCCTCTCACTCACTGTTTCGACCCGCCTACTGTCTCTCACAACCTTCCACTCCGTCTTACCATATTTTGTGCCTCTGAACGGGAACGCTTTCAAATACATATTGCATGAGACTAAACACCCAGTTTTCATCTCTGCAACTTTGATGCAAATCCTCCATGCCCTCCTTTAATAACTAATCACAAATGCAATGTGACTGTTTAGTAACAAATAAGAGCTGCAAATCCAAAATATCCCCCTCTGCCTGCGGTTATTTCATTTTCATTTTAAAGAGCAAACGGGTTTTGCACCAAAGTTCACAAAGAAAGACGAAGACATAGATATACAATATGTGCAATAGATGTTGTGGAAATAAAACAAGATGAAAATGGAAACAAGTTTAAACACAATTTAAGCACAGGGAATCCAATAATACAACTAAACACAATTTATAGCCAGAGAATAAAGTGGGTCTTAAGGTGCCTCTTAAAGGCATCAACAGACTCAGCCTGTCTAATAGCCTCCGGAAGACTATTCCAGAGCCGAGGAGCTGCTACAAAAAAAGCCTTTTTCTTCCACACACTGGGCACAGACAACATGCAACAAGACAAGTGAGGGGTTTGGTGGTGCTGTAAGGAGCGGGAAGCACTGAGATGTATGTAGGGTTGAGACCATGTAGGGTTATAAGACAATTAGTGTAAGGATGCAAGGATAGGGGTGATGTGGTCTCGTTTCTCAGACCTCGTCGATAACCGGGCAGCATCGTTTCAATATAGTTGTAAAGCAGAAATGGTAACCTAAGGAATGCCAAGGTAGAGGGAGTTACAGCAGTCCAGCCTGGATGATATTAGTGCATCAATGAGTCTTTCTAGATCAGAGGGTAATAGGAATAATAATAAAAAAACAACAGTGGTGAAAGACAAGGATCTCCGTCTTGTGCTCATGTAACTGAAGGAAATTATGAGCTAACCAGGCTTTAATGTCTTGGAGTCAGTATTGTAATTGAGTAACATTTGGCCTGATTCTGGGAACTGAGAAGGAGATAGTTCAGGGTATCATCTGCGTAGCAGTGAAAAGATGGGAGCATGTAAAGACCGTATTTTTGCCCATATTTGATTGATAATTGAAACAATTACAAATATGTCAAATCAGCTATTAGCAGTACCTGTTTGCACTGGACCCATGGTGTACTATGACCAGATCACTTTACCACTGCCACCTTCTAGCTGGCAACACCATCTGAGTTATTTGAGCCATAAGAGCCATACCGCTCAATTGGATGATGTGTCCCTTTGACATAATGAACATGACCATTGTAATTTCCTCTCCAAAAACATCTGAACATCACTTGCTGGACTGACAAGTTCAAAGGTAATTTATTGTCATTGTAAAACACGGGGTTGCAATGAAGTGTAGTTGTAGTACCTATATGTTATACAAGAAAATACAACTACAGTGCGTGTGTGTAACTTTATGGCTATTTTATGTGTTTTTAATAGTTTTTGAACAACAATAAAGCTCTGTGGGACAGAAGCAAGCTACATATATCAGACTAGCTACACAGACAACACTCGTTATGTTACTTGTTTTATTTATGGATAATGATTAAAAGGATTAAAAACTAGTGTTATCCTTTGCATTGTCTTTAGAATTACAGCTAGTGATCAATTGTCCTCTTTGTCTCTATTTCTCCTTCCTTCTTTTCAATCTGTGATTCAGAGGAATGTGGATGGAGGAGGAGGCTCCAGCTGTACTGGATCAGAAAGGCCAGATTGGAAGGAGAGTACACAGAGAGCTCCTGGGGAATTTAAATTAGCGATTGGGATATGCAAAATCCTTTGTAAAAATTCAAATGTCTTTTCCATAGCTAAACATTGATGCAGACTCTCACACAGATGGACGAGGCTCTGTAAACGCACACTTAATCTAGGAAACACACACACACGCACGCATGCGCACACACACACACACACACGCACATATTTGTTGTGGAGGGTGCTCAAGTCTTTTGTATTGCTGTTTTTGCTCCAACATGAGAGGCATCTATCCGTCAAAGCTGCCTGCTTGCCCTGTGGTGCTTCAGAGGACGTTTCATGGTGTGAAAGAGTGCTGGAATAAAAAGGGCAGAGACCGATTGAGAAGAGGAACTTGCTTGGGTAAATTAGTCATGATGTCTTTGTCGGAGATAAAACTGCACAAAGTAGCCTAACCGTTGGAGCACTATGCTTGTCTCTGTCTCCCGCTTGTCGTGGCCATAGTAAATCGTCTCTCCTGTTTACTGTTTATTTCTGAAAGGCGAGAGAAGACGAGATAAACTGTGACAATTTGTTTATGAGCGTGAATGTTTGTCTTGAGGGGATTCACAGCCCGGTTAGGATAACAGGTCTTGGGGCATAAACAGGCAGCAGCAATCACTCCAATACTTATCCTACCTAAGGCTCATCATTTTAAAAAAAATGTTCACTGAAAAATACCTAGCACGTAGCAATCACTGGACAGATGAGCTGAACGTTTTTTCAACACATTCAAGTTTTATTTCCGAATTCTGAATATAACCTGATGATGGCGCTAGATGGAAACTGAAAGGATGACCAATGTTTCTCATCCTGAGGACAGCATTAATGCATGTACGACATTTCATGGCAATCCATCCAATAGTTGAAGAGATATTTCACAAATATTCCACAAATATTAGCCACGCCGCTAGCATGGCTCAAAATAAGCATTGTTAAACTATAGAGTTTTTTCCACTGAAAATAGACCTTTACCACCTACTGTTCCACCCGAGGAACGCTATGGCACTGTAGATCATTATGTACCGTTTGTAATAATTCTGACAATATGAGATGTAATATCAACTAGAGGGACAATCGAAGAGTGCAGACCTCTGCCAAGCCAAATGCTTAATCCTGCAATATTAACTAAACTGAAAAATAATAAGTGTATCCGCCCCGTGATTCAGATTGGTTCAATAATTTAATGGATTGTTCCGTGGCCCAACCTTGACATAATTATAACCTGAAACCGAGTCTTAACCCTCAAACAGGCCTTTGAAGAAGTGAGGACTTGCCAAAATGTCCTCACTTTCCAAAAATATCCTGATTCTGTTGGTTAAAAACGTGTTATGTTTTTCACCATGTAACAAGTATAAGAAAACACACACACACACACACATACACCCACACACACAGACGTCCAAACAAGCACTCCTGAGTGACAAAGACACAATCTATCCACTCTGTCGGGGTCAAAGGCTGAAAGTGGGCCTTCAGTGTGTTGAACGGGAACAAGAACAAGGCCTTGTATCCAGTGTCTGTGAGTTCAAACACTGGCTAAAGGCAATTACCCCCTTCTGATTTCAGCAGCAGACAGTGTTTCAGACACACACTCTCTCTGAAGGTTTAACCGATTGAATTATACAGGCCTCTAAGGGAGAGCCACTCTGCCACTGCTTATCTTTTAGATGCGCACACGCACACACACACACACATAGTGACGACTCCTTAAATACTACAATAAGTTGGACCTTAAAATGGTTTGCGGCTTGTCTTGTGTGAGCCTGGTGCTGAACATTGTTGATGTTGGTGTCGGGTAGGTGACATAAATGTGATGCTCTCCATTGATTTCAGCTGTTGAGAGAGAGAAAGAGGCAGATTTCCCATGGCAGAGACTTGGATTGGTAACAGCAATGTTGGGGAACAAGATTTTTCTATGGAGTTGCGAATGATTTACCAGCCATGTCTGAGGCTGCGTTGTGTTCCGCCGCTGTCTTGGCAGCGATCAACTGCCATTTGAGCCAGTGTGCCAATGTCAAATAGAAGCTTGGGCAGAGCATCGAGCTTGTGACTGATAGACCGCTCTTTCATGCTCTACACTATTTTCATGCGTTGGAGCTATTTTTGTCTCATGGTGATGGAGCCTTGGCACAAGTGGAGCGTGACATATAGGCATCCAATGGACATCCAAGTTGATGGTGTTCATGCTTTCCAAACTGTCCGACATAAATCCCACTACCTTTCTACAATAACCTTTGGGCAACCCTATAAGTGATGCGTATACAGTGTCATCAGTACCTTTGGCAGGGTCACAAGACAACTCTCAGCATTGGACTGTTCCAAGTACTCCTGGCAACACATAAGTGCTGCAACTTTATTTTGGTTATAGAACAATCTGCTACAATATCAAGATTAAAATTAGATGACACGACAATATTTAGCGTATACGTCAATCAATCTCAATTGTAAACCATATAGGCTTCCTAGACAGCAAGTACACAGTTAGATATACGTAGGCCAATGATGACAGCCTGTCATCACAGAATGAACACATGTACTGTGTTGGGCTTTACCATCTCCATTTGATCTTTAGGTAAGTGTACTCTGGTACTTGTATTACAGTTCTACCTGAACCTAAAACTAAGGCCTGAACCTAGATCTCATATTGGTCATGAAGATACCGGGCAAACCTGATTGGTATTGACCAAAAACTAACCAGAGGCTGTATTTTTTCCATTATTAATGACCGTTAGCTCATCAAGCTAATGCAATGCATAGGTTACTGTGTGTCTCTTCCCACTGGGTATTGCTAATCTACTTGCAACATGTGAATGTAACTAAGTTAAACCTGTGGGGTTGCAGAACTCCAGTGGCAGCCTCCGGGTCTGAAAAGTAAAGCCTTAAAGCTGCATTCTTTCTAATGGCCAGCAGGAGGGAAATCCACTGGTTGGAAAACATAAGACAGATTTTATTGACCCTATGATATGTTGCCTGGGTAACCTCCTGGCCAGCTCATGATCAGAATGGGAAAAAGTTTTATGTTTCTTGAAAAACACTCAAGGGGCTTTACTTTTTCTATGTAGAACTGTGAAGGTGCTACACAATAACCCTGACTTGCTCCCCTGTATTGCTGCCGATGGCTAGGACAGACACAAAACATGGTCAGACTACCAATGTGGTTCAGCTTTGGTGAGGTGAAGTGCACTCCCATCTACTGTAAAATTAATGGCTTATTTTGGTGGACCATGAAACATTTAGTACATTCAGAATTCATTCAACATTAACTCAGCATTCCTGCCTGCTTGTGTTTTTCAGCAGACTTTCTCACTCTTTATCAACTTTAACTTGCTTTTTAACTTTCTAAACTTTGGTGGATTACATTTCCCAGGAGCAACCAGCGAACTATGAACACCCACATCCACCCCCTACACAAAGAAACACATTCAACAGAAACAAAATCCTTTGAACACGACTCACCCTGCTCTGTGTATTTCTGACCATGTTTGTGTCCTTGGACTGTGTTTCGTGTAATTAGTTTCTTTTGGACACAGTAGATGGTGTTTGTTGTTTGTAGATAAATAAATTATTAAATGAAGATAAAATAATAATTCCTCCTTACTCTATGACACCCCTCCTGGTAGGTGAAACTTTCTATTAATTACCTATAGCCAGGGTTGAACAAAACTCAGCCTTGGTATGTGCTTACAGCAGTTTCTATACTGTGCAAAATAAATTGAATGGAGACAAAGTCAAGTGACGTACTTCCTGTCTTACATGAAAACATCCCCAGTTAACGACACGCAAAGCAAATATATTTATACCCATCTATATATTTACACTCTTTGGGAAAAGTGCATTAATGGAGGGATCTATGCAGAAAACTTATATCAGGTGGTTAACTGTTCAAATGCTGAACTCTGGTTTTATTGCCTCCTAAAAATATGAAACATGCTGGCATGGAGCTAGAACGGATAGAATGGTTTTGAATACACTGACTGAAAACTCCATTGTGTTTTATTAACCAGCATAATTAGTCCAACAGATCTTGGTCAACAGGAAATGCTAGCCATTAAGGTAGCCGACAGTAAGAGAATCATTAGTCCCAGCTAATTTTTAACAAAACACAACTCCGAGGGCTTTTTGAAAATAGAATCCGTTAATATGCATGACGCAACTTTGGAATTCCCATTGACACAAGTTTAGGCTTTCATGTGGCCTTTATTAGCCATATTCAACTACTGTGGCAAGAACAATTTGAGACAGCAATGGCTATTCAAAAAGCGGTCATTATGTGCAAACATCAGATGTCAGAGGAGAAACAAGATACACAGGAATTTTAAATTAATCCAATATTTAAAATGAGGAACATGGAAAAAGACAAATCTAGGTTTTTCAGCGATCGCAAGTCACAAAGCAAAACGCAACCGCATCCCGGCCCAGGCCTGGCTGTCACCAACGTTACTGCTCCAAATCACCACTCATCTGAGAAAAAAAATGAATCTACAGAAGAATAATGAAGACGAGAGCACGATTGTTCGAATGAATAACAGCCCTGCATGTGGTCAACTGCATTTTAGGAAAGTATGAAAAAAAACAGCAAAGTTGATAAGAAATGTATTTGCGATACGTCACAAACAAATGTAATCTGTGAGAAAATAGGTCTCCCTTGAAACGTAATTGAGAACGCAGTTTAGTTGTATGGGAACATAATAATTAAGAGACAGGGTTGGCCAAGGCCTTGGTACATGCTGACTCCTCATTATTAGTAATGCTAATGATCGCTCCTGTGTGTTTCCTGCTGTGCCTCTCTGTGTTTCCTGCTCTGACAAGTCAAAATGGCTGTCACTGCTTTGCATGATTACTGTTACAAGGCACAGTTGTACCCCCACGTACATGCTTGGAACATGACAAAGTTGGAGATTACTGGGATTTACATTGAGCATCCCACTAATCCTTTTTGAATAGGACTTTAGATTGTGCGTGGTGGTGCAGGTTCTAATCATAATACTCTTCTTTGAATAAAAAATTTAAAAAAAAACGTAAAATCATCTTACTCCACTCTGAGCGAAAACACTTCCACCGGTGCCAGTGATTTGCACACCGCTGTATATTCTGTTGCGTGTTGAGTGTGTCGTGAGCATGCAAATGTAACTTTTTCTTTCAGATATGAAAAAAAATCTGTGCAATTTCAACAATTTATCCACAAAAAAAAATACTTTTGGCTGACCCATTTCAATGAGTTAAGACTTTTCTTTATGCATTTTTATTGCATCCTTTTTATTGTGTCACCTGGTTTATGCTCGTGACGTTCACCTCAACCTGTATTACATCTCACAACTCACAGTTTGACTGAGAGCTCTGCAATAAAACAATATATATAATGTTCACTGTAAGGTATTAAACACAGCTGACTGTGTGATGGACGGTAGTTGTAAATGTAGCATTGCTTTATATCAAACTGTCTTCAACATTATGAGAGCTACTTTGACATCCAGGATCACATTTCACTGAGAGAGTTAGCGTGAAGGAATCATCCTGATAAGCTATTATAGCCAAAGGGGACTGTGATGTGTTCACAACACTTAAGTAAAACAGGCAACTTGATAGAAGCAGTGACATTAAAAATGAATTCTGAAAATATGAGTCAGGATGTGGTATTATAATTCAGCTTTTTAGTGTATGCATGCCTGAGGTCCCTTTTAAGGCAGCATAAAACGTTTTTGAAATAGCAATGCAGTGTAGGGTAAGTTCACACATTTGTCCCAAATAACAGCATGAGGTATAGAGTGTGATTCAAAGATGTGAATGGAAGCATGCAAATTCTGTAATGTTACAATATTTCCATTATTACCATGAGAAATACTTGATTATGGGTATATGACAACAGGTTTTCTAGGATGACTTTCTCTTTTATCAACACTGACAAGAGCATTGTGTGTGATATTTGTATACTGTTCAATCCCATGTCCACTTACAACATTTAGTTTTATTTGTTATCGCTCACATACGATTCATTGGAGAACATAAAGGTCTATTAATGTCCATTGTGCCTTATGATTACTGCTGCTTTAACACACGATGTCACACATTCCACACTAAAGCTGTGACTTTGCAACTTCACGAGATACATTTTTCAAAAAATGAAACACGTCGCTTTAAAAACAGCAATCCTAAATTTAGAGATGTGAGATCAAACATAGGTCTACACGTCTAAATATCCATGTGTTCAATCTGGGGGTGCAGGAACAGCAATAGTGAAGTTGTGAACTCCTGTGATGCTCAAAGTGTGTGTGTGTGTGTGTGTGTGTGTGTGTGTTGTTCTTTAAAAAGAAAGAAGTTGACCAGCCACATTTCTATTTCTGTTATATGGCCTTTTTGCAATATTTTATCAGACATAATTATACCTCATAGAAACTCTTCTTCACTTCATTGATTTCTTTAAAACTTGAGTTACTTTTTCCCATTTTTACTTCCATGAACTACCAGGAGACACTTCAGCTGTATTCCTTTTTCATTTGACATTTTAAGGTGATGGAAGAGGAAACGCATTTCCAAAGTTTCTGAAAATCAAATCCGCATGTATCATTAGCATGTTCTAATACAGGTAAATACATATTAAAGACTAAACCCTGCAGACATCATTGATCTATTGAGCCTCGTGACCCTGGTGCTGATAATGAAGTAAAGAGTCCTGTCTAATTAAAACCAATCACACTGAGCACAGAGGACTTGAGGCTATAGTCACAGCAGGACACAGCTGTAGTATGCTCTGCTGAGCATGTGTGTGTGAAAATGTGAAAGTCATTTGGACATGACTTTTTTGTGCATCCTAGTGAAAAGGCGATAGCTGCAGTCCTGCCGCCACTAGTCCGCTAGGTAATTGACCGCAGATGGGGACAATCTCTCAGACGGATAAAAAAAAAAAAAAAAAAGTTAAGGAGTAAAGTGTGTGTGAACTGTCCTTGATCAGGTTGGATTGTGGGTAATGTGGGAGACAGTTTTGACAAGGAAGAAGAAGAAGAATAACAAGAAGAAGAAGAACTTATGGAATAAAAAAGGCAATATTTGTGGTTCCGCCGCATCAATTTTAATCCTTAAAAAAAACAAACAACTGTCCACAATTGTATACGACTGCAATGCGATATTTGTAAATGAATCATTTAATGACTTTTAAACAGTAGGCAATAGAAAAATCTTGACATGCTTAGGTAGAGCGGTGGTCTAGTAATCAGAAGGTTAGTACTTCAATCCCCGGCTCCTCCAGAGGGAGTTTTGAAGTGTCCTTGAACAAGACACTGAACCGCTCCTGATGATTAAGTTGGCACCTTGCATGGCCGCTCCTGCCATCAGTGCATGAATGTTAGTGAAAGGGTGAATGTTGTTATAAATCGCTTTGAGTAGGCAGTAGAGTAGAAAAGCTATATACATGCAGTCTGTTTACCATTCACAGTGAAAATCACAACACTCACCAACAGAAACTCAGAATGCAGCAGCAGAAAAAAAAGAAAAATAAAGAATGGAAAAACCAAATACTGTTTTATTGACAACACTGGTAAATGCAGAGAGCCAAAACACTACAGTAACCGGATCTTCAAAGACGGTGGCAGTAAAATAAAAAGAAACACACAAGTGAATAGTCCTGAAACTTTAGAATTCATATTTCTATTTATGTCTCATGCCTTTCATCTACCTCTGGTCTTAATCATTTAATCAGGAAATACAGTGGCGTCTTGATTTAACAACACAACCTGTACACACAACAGATTACTCACCGCATGAAGATGTTTTTTGAATTCCAAGCCAAGTCTTTTCTTTTGCTTTAATCCATTTGTTCAACAGACATCTGAAGTGAAGCCTAAAGCAGCAGCACCGTGTTAGACTCAAAGTTTTAAGCACATTTCAGTCATTTACAGTACTTCCTAATATTGGGGAATTTGGTGACATGTGAGTAGATATTAGAATATGAAAGTTAGCCTGAAGACATCACCCGAGAACACAATTTACTGAAATTGGCATCTTTGAGTTTTCATATTACTATATCTGCCAAGAGGGGTGGAATTCACTAAGAAATAATAAAATGTTGAGAGTTTGAATTTGAATAAAAGTCCTATTCATTATCAGTACAAAAAAAGTTTCATAGCTCTGGCCTCAAAAGTGAGAGAGACAAGACTAAAACATTTTGTATTTACAAGGCACGTACAATGAACAAAATATTTATTTCTCTGGTTTCTGTTTTAAAATAGTTTCATTTTGAGGATTGACCAAGAGCCACTATTGAACAATTATTTCATTCGACGCATTTATTTCACCGGCTGAAACAAAGCCTGACTAGCCAAGTTTAAAACTTAACTTATATTAACAAACATACTTATTTTAAACCAAACCACAATCTTTTACTAAAGCTAACCAAATGTTTTTGTTGTACTTTTGTACTTCTTTTGTTCTTTTTTTAACTAAATGCTTACTGAGACCATAGTGGAGCGGCATATTTTGACACGTAAGGCTACCAAGTGCCAAGGTCCTGACCAAGCGTCTATGTTTAAAGAGTTGGGAATTTGAACGGTTTGGAGTACTATATATCATTTATATTGTTTTTGGGTGAACTATTCTCTAAGTCATAGTGCAGCCTGTTCCCTGTGGGTCCTGGAGGAAATGGGCCTCGTCAAGATTGGCTGCCTATGATTTTGCATTAGATTACTGGAAGCAGTTGTTGGTTTTTAGTGTGTAAAAAAGAGCTGTTACCCTGTGGTGAGTTGGTCAGTCGTGGGAATGTTTAGATTGTTATTATTTGGTGAATGGGTGAATCCGACCCTCAGTCTGTCTTTATTGAACTGGTGGTTCCCCAAACAAGGTTTTCACAAACATAAATAATATGTGTGTATTTATGTTTCAGTGTGTATGAATAGTTAACTATCTGATTAATAGCTATTTGAAAAATTCAAACAGAATATTCAGTGTTTTCTTTATTTTCATCGGAACAGAATTTAAAAGCCAAATAATCTTAATCCTCTGCTTTTAGCCTTCTGTCTGAAGGGAAATTTTGCCCAAAGCCATTTTGTGTGAACAGGCTGATTACAAACGCAGAAGAAATAATAGATTTTTTTCATCAAAGCCTCTCAGCAAAGCTCAGAGTTTGTGTGAGCTTACGAGAATGAGTTTGTGTGTACGTTCACGTCTGTGAGGAAGCCGTGCTTTTTCAGCACCGTTTACCTGAACATGTGTGCCATCCTCCACATGGCACGTTTCAGAAACGGGCCGTTTCTTCCTGCTCGATTTTGTTGCCTCGCAGATTTAGCTGATTTGGTCATTTTTCCTTGATATTTGTGCTTCTGCCATAAGTAACAGGCTATGTGGTCTCTTGTTCTTGTGTCTGTTTTTATTTCTCATAATTAATTCATGTCTGTATTTTCAATCAGCATCCGGAAATGTGTCAGGGCTGCGCCCGGTGGAATCCTGGGGCTCAACAACTTGACATCCGTGACGTCCATCTTTTAGCGGTATCACGGTTTACACATCAAGCTCTTAAAAACATCTTCCTTTTTTCCTCTATGTTTAAAAAAATTTAAATAAAACGACATATTCCTGGGACTACTGTTTACAGTAGCAATGAACGAGTTAGGGGCTGATTGCCACAGAAAGGGTATTAATCAAACGGTATTAAGAGACGGCCGAACACACTGCTGCTCATTTCCACCAGTTACCAAAAGACTTGAAAAGTGTGCCAGCTTGTGAAGTGTGAATCTGCTGATGTTAATTTGGACTGGAATTGTTTTCACTTTACTGGTATTGACAACCCGCACAGATGTGAGAAGCTGAGAAGCTAATTGCATTTATCAATATCAGAGAGCTTAAGGAGAGTGTCCCTGTGTGCTGTGGATATTTAAACACCTGCGATTAACAAGCAACGCTCAACCTGGAACCACCTGACTGTGATAAACGCTACATGCAAGCATGTCGTGATGCAGGGAGGAAGGATGAAGCTGCAGTCAGAGCAGTGAGGAGCAGCAGGGTCTGTTGCCCTTCACTAACAGATGACTTGTGAGGGCAAAGTGACAGTTTTGACTTTATGTGGTGACATACAGTCTGTAAGTGTGTGTTTGTGTATTTGAGCGTTCGACTGCGTGAGTGAGAGATGGAGAAAAAAAAAGATCTTTTCGTGAAAGTTCAACTGGCAATAGCAACATAGTTCACTCTGCGTGAGTCTTCTTTCCACTCTCTGTGCTTTTGAGTTTTCTCCTGTCTTCCAGGCTCATGTTGTACTTTAGTTTGGGGAGAAATGTCATTGTGGTCATCAGCTTTGAATCACTCTGCTGCAGACAGACTTTTAGGCTTGATTGAACAGTCGAGCAGCTTAGAGGAGGTCAGTCTGTTCATCCTAAAAAACCTGAACTCCCCTGAGCCCTTCTCCCTCCACAATTCCTAGATACGTGGCTATTGGTTATTAACAAATATTATTGACAGTTAATATCAATAAAACTGTCAATATGTAATATATGTAATATGCATAAATATGGTTGCTATTAATGTGGCACCACAATGATGTATGCACAGTAGCTCAAACCGGCATTAAAATGGCTATCAGAAGCAATATGTAATGATAATTATATAAAAAATATAGTATTATTATAAATTAGTATGATTTAATTTATATTTAATCTTCTCTTTGGGGCATCACCTTTTTGTCAAAGGAAAATGATAGCCAGTTAATGCAGTCTCATAAAATAGTCTCATAAAATATAGTAGACAATGAATGACAACTCTGATTAAAAATGGAATTAATAGCAAACAACATTACCATATCAATAGCTTGAAAAGGTTAAAGGATATCTGAATTCTTTAATAGTAGAGGATGGCGGTAATCACTCCTGTGCAACATCAAACAAGTCACAATGTATATTCCAGAAAGCATTTATGAAGGAGATAATAAATATAAAACACACAATGTATAATTCAAATAACTACAGAAAAGCAATGAAAGTGTTTGTGTGTGTGTGTGTGTGTGTGTGTGTGTGTGGGCCCTTTGTTCTGCGCACACGTGCATGAACATAAAGGGACATGTGAAGAGGGAGCTTTGAATCCCTCGCTGTTTGTATCATTATGTTTAAATTCAAAACTAAGGTGAGATCTTAACGTGTCTGTGATGATCGCAGCGGGTTAAGAAGATGGTCAGTGTGCATGCGACTCTGTGTCAGTGTACACAACACTAACATATCCACTTGGCAACGCAGCGAAGCCACTTAACGTGACCCATTAGCTCATCACAACAGATTTAGTTTCGCTCTTCTTTCTGAAGGTCTGACAAATTAGACCCCATTCATGAAGTTCACTCGAGGTGAAACATTTGAAACATGGATGGCTGCTTCTTTGCCTCACTTTCACATGGGGTGCAAAACAATATTGAAGCCTCTGTTGGTCTTCAGTGGGGCTGCTGATCATGATTTCAACGAATCACCTGCAACACCGTACGATACACCACATTGCCCCCGTTATTGCCTCGCTGTTTTCCATTGTGGCACATTCTTTCACATTCAAATTGTTGTTTCATTCCGTGTCTTACACTTTGTAATGGTTTATGTTTTTGTGGAGCAACTTTTTCATGCACTTCTGTCCCTCTCAGGACTCCATATGAACCCTGTGGTTATCTCAGCTTGCATTGTGTTTGCCATCACGCCTCCTACTGGTCCTTGCATCTATGCAGCCGCCTGCAGAGTGTAAATTGTAATTATCACCTTGCAGTCCAGAAATACCCACAAAAACCATATGACATAGAGCATCTGAGGCTTGAGAGGGGTTTTCACACAAGTGTCAGCGTATGTGAACACACTTCTGAGAGCCTGCTAAGAGGTCCAAAAATACATTGGTGTTCCACGGCGTGCATTCCTTTACAAATACCATTAGTAAAGATGGAAGCAATGCATCATCGAATATATCTTTACCGGTCACTTTGCCATATCCTAACAGCTATATTCAATATAAAGTATCCGTCTTTATTCAACACTGGTAGCTCCAGAGGCAACCGTGTCTCTCCACCATCCTTGTTTGGAGCTGTGTTACGGCTAAATGATCCAGTTTGGATTTATTTGGTGCGGGAAAAAAGTTGCTACTACCTCACTGCAAATGTATTGAAAAATGTATGAAAAAAGCTTGGATGTAAAAAAAAAAACGTAATTTGTTTGAAAAAAGCTTGAATGTGAAAAAATACAAAAAGCTTTCATGAAAAGAACTTTAATGTGAAAAAAAACTAAATTTTCATGAAATAAGCTTGGATGTGAAAATAACCTTAATTTTATTGAAGAGAACTTGAATGTGAAAAAAAAACGGAATTTTCTTGAAAAAAGCTTGGATTTAAAAAAAAAAACTTAATTTTCATGGGAAACAAATGTATTTAAAAAAAAAACTTAATTTTCATGAAAAAAGCTTGGAAGTCAAAAAAAACTTGAATGTGAAAAAATACAAAAATCTTTCATGAAATAAGCTTGAATGTCAAAAAAAACCTTAATTTTCATGAAAAGAACTTGAATTATCCTAGTGTTGACTTCAAGTCAATACATATACAGACACAATTATATGGTAACAATTTATTTTTATCTGGTGGAGGAATACGTTAAGACAAAAAAAAAAGGGAGTATAATCTCAAGAATATTGTAGGGTCGTGTCTAATTCAGGCAAGACAAGTAATGTCATCATCGTCATCATTAGCGCCAATCCCATAGAGCATTGCAGCAAACAGCAGCAGGTGAGACAGCAGTTGCACCTGTAGGTGAGTCTGTAAACTACATTCAGCTTCATTATCAGCTCAGTGTGTTTCTCATGCTTTGCCCCCATTTGGAATAATGCAAAAACTTTTCAATCCAAGACACACATATAATGCAATTGTTAACTTGAAAATTGCAAAATAGCAAAAATGAAAAACATGAGAAACATGAATAGTCAGGGTCTACGGCCATGCTAGCAGCTCTGAGGCTGCACTCCAGCACAACGGTGCTTTGAGCTAATTGACAACATAAAAATGCTGACACGCTCACAATGCTAACATGCTGATGTTAAGCTTGTATAATGTTTACAATGTTTAGGTTCAGCACATTCAACAGACACATATTTTTTTTCTTTTTTTCTTTTTCCTTTTATTTATTTATGCCTGGGGTTTTTATTGTTCACTAAAACAAATGTTCACTGAAAACCTGTGTGTCCTATCTGTGATGCAATACAAATATTTGTTTTCCTATGATTCCAGTATGTTTTATTGCCATTTTAAAAGTTTTTAGCATATTTTCATGATTATCGGATAATATCGTAAAGCGCAATTATTTTGGCGAGGGTAACTCTGACATGACATATCATCCCGTGCCTACAGTACCTACTATACATTCTATTTTTACTTACACAGGAGACCTGATATTAAATCCTTGAGGACATTTTCATGCATTAAAGATGCAATTTTAAATTGAAAAGAAAGGTTAAAAGTGTAGAGTAAAATCAGTCGTAATTATTCACAAGATGGGGGTGAAGGGCCCTACTTGAGTAGTGGGAGCAGCTGGGCCCCTTGTGTGTCTTTTTCTGCCACTGATATCCCTTTTGTAGTGTAGACACACATGCACAGATGAAGTAAATTACATTAAGCATTCAATATTCATACTCTGCCAGTTCACCTTCCACCTCCCTCTCGCTCTCCTTCTGTCTGTCTCATCCTCCCTGTTTCACCTCCTTCCCCTCTGTACTCCACAGTGGTAGAATGAGGTGTTGAGGCCCTACATGACATTTTGATGTAGTGTGAAATAACTGCTGGACGGGCTTAATCGCAAATGCCGCTAAAACAAATTGTGGTGGGAAACGATGGGTGGCTCAAGGTCACCTAAGAGGATCATTTCAGAATGTGGTTTCATTTTTGATCCAGTAATAAGAGAAGAGACATGAATTACAGAGCTGAAAGAATTCCCCCCCCCCCCCCCCCCTCCCCTGCTCAGCTCAGGTACTCACTCATTTTTATCACATGTACTCACACTGTTTTTAACAACGTCTATAGATTACGTCTTTAAAATTAAAAAACGGTACACAACCTACCTCAGTGATATGAAAAAGACATGCTTTGGTGCTCATTAACACCTTGACAGAGATCTATACAGTTGGGTGGTCATTTACCATTCTTTATCATAAAAGCCCAGAGTGAAATTACTTTTAAAAAGGAATAGTTCAGCATTAAATTATTATTATTATCTTTCTTGTGGAGAGATAGATGAGAAGATGGATACCACTGTAATCTCTGTCCAGTAAATATAAGGCTTTGGTCAGCAGCTGGTTAGCTTAGCTTAGCATAAAGACCGGAAACAGGGGGAAATAGCTAGCATGGCTCTGTCCAAAAGCAACAAAATATTTCCACGTTTTCTGTGGACCCAAGGAAAGAAAGCAGTTCCACTGGTGACAGAGCTAATAGGTAACTTATAAATACATTAATACTGAGCAGCTCCGTAGACAAGGAGTGGATTTTTGACTTTTCTTTTAGGAATTATAAAATAAAATGTAACTGCTGCAAAAATACCTGAACTCAGAAATCTCAACACATAGAAAGCTAAACATAATCGCTGGTAATCAACCACCTCACCAACTATTATAACATCCCCCCCCTTTACAAACCTTGTGGAAAACAATTATTTTAAAGAATTCCAGCTTTTAGTATATCAGCTGTGACTGGACCAAAAAGAAAAAAGCCCACAAGCACTGCATCCCCTGAGTGTTGGTACTCGCAGTGGTAAATCCCTGCAGGGCCCCGAGTGGTTGGAGCAGCTGAGACAAAGCAGAGAAGAGAGACTCCTCGCATGAAAATGTAACTCCTGGCAACTAATCCCTCTATGAAAACATTGGGGAAATACTTCTCCTGCTCCTCTCTAAGAAATCATATGCAGTAAATACATTCCAATGCTGATGTAATCCAGGCTACATTTCTGTGTCGAGTGGGGCGCCCCGATGCTTAACATCAAACCAAACAATCCCATGTTTTTTTTGGGAAAGTTTTATCAAAACCTGGCGAGGTTTAAGGCAGTGTGCAAAATGTGTGGCGCTCAGAGGGTGAGCGTTCAAAACTCGCTATCTTTGAAAGGCTATTTGTGAATTGTAAAACACAAAAACGTCCACATAAGATCGGCCCTGCGATTGAAGGCAGGTTTTTTTTTTTTCTTATGTGACCAAACCTTGTAATAATAAGACAAAGAGTGTTGTGAAGAAATGCACCTCGAGACGTAGAATAACTGCTGACTAAAGAGCGCCACGTCCCCAATAGATTTAGTGAGCTACCCACCTCCTAACCCTATTTCTTTGAAACCATTTTTATTTACCAAGTGGGGGCATTGTATATCTGGGACCTTAGGGGCTTCCCCTTAGGGTTATGAATCAGCCACATTGTCAAAATCAGCAAAATAATAAGACATGACATTGAACATTTTTTGAAATGCGCTACGCTTTCTGTACTCGAACACAACAACCTCCTCGCGACACTAGAGATGCACTGATTGGATGTGACGTGATCCGAATCCGCTTGAATCATAAACCCGCCACCCGCCCAAAGGAATTATTTTCTCCAATTTAGAGACACCTCCTACACTGAGCACATTTTCTGAAACACTTACAATTCCTAAAACATAAAAAGTAACTGTTAAGCTATCTCTTGTTATATTCTAATATGTCAAAAACCTTTTTATAAGTAGTTTTACATCAAAATGCCTCTGTTTTCTCTTTCTGTGTAAGCCAAGTGGCAATTAAACAGCCACTTAGCTTTTCTGAGAGTTCTGCTAAATTAGGCTAAGTACTCCGGTCCAGTAGAGAGTGTTTAGTTTATGTGCTGTGTGGCAATGGAAAAAGACATTGGCAGAAATCTGTGTTTATCATTTTGGATATTACCTGTATAGACACACACATGCAGCTGTACTGAATTAGAGACTTCAATTAATTACATTAGAATGTATGCTGATGCTATATGAATGTCAACGAATGGTCCATTTAAAACGTTTTTTTTCTTCCAAGGTGCTGTATTATTATTATTATTGTTGTTAATTTAGATGATTAAAAATGCTGTTGACAGCTAAAGTAGAGTTGATTGAGTTAGAGAACGGTGTAACCGGACGGGGTAGGGAATACAAAAATTAAAAAAGGCATCCATGCAATCGTGCCATATCCAACAATTTTAGATGATTATGATGAGGTTTTTTATAGAAATGTTTATTTTTTGTTCATTTGTACTTTTGTGCATGGCAAGATAAGGGAATAATTGTGGTTAGGTTATTAAAAACATGAATGTCAATTACAGTCTCCTTAAGGTTGGACTCGCCACGTATTCATTTGCCACCCCGACCTCTGCACCCACGCTCTCTACCTCACAACAAGCACTGAGAATCAATGGTGAAGTCATCCAATACGGATGTAATTCCTAGGGACACTGGTTTATACAATCACTACCAATTTATTACAATATGCTGCAACTTTATAAAAATATCTTTATATCTTAATAGCCTTTGTGCTGCATTAGGCCACAGCTCCACGAGTTGAGCAAGCATTTACATGAACATTACATATAAATGTTGCATACAATACTTTGTGTACTACTTTAGGTGAACTTAGACCGATGTCTCACTTCTGATGTGGACTCTCAGTGAGCCTCAAAGTTCAGGAAATATGTGTGTTAAACAACACAACAAGTGATTTGGGCAGAGAGGCTCATTTGGAAGCATTGCTCTAGCTGCTTTCTTAGCTCTTCAATTGCCACAATTGGAACGTAACCAACTTACCGTATTCTATATGTACAGTACACTATGTGCAACATTTAACTCTGTGACACACAGGATAGTCTATAGTATGGTTCAGTCATTCATAGACAGTCAAAACCCTGAATGCCGACAACAGAATAGATAGATGGCAGCTGTCACTCATTGAAAGGTGACTGAACCCCACCCTCACATTTGCAGGTAAATATTTCATTTATAACATTCAGCAGGTAAAGCATTTTTTTGTCACATTCAGTAATGCTCATAAAACCCTCGCACACAAAGTCTATGACACAGGAATACGTTATGTCGTGCAAGTATAACGGCAGAAAGTGTAAGTGCTGTACAGTGGTGTACTTACCATCTTGCTTCCCGGGACCGATCCCGGTGGAACTTGTGCTTCCGTTACGTTCTGAATTTGATCAATTCAGTCCGATAACATTTGGAAAGTTTAGAAGAGCCGCATGATTGAATTATTTTATCCCAATTCAAATTAGCATAGGGCTAACCCTAACCGGAAGACTCTGCCCAAAAAGCAGGTCATGGCTTCTTGCGTAGCAAAAAAGTTTAACAACCAGAGACATTGTTTGAAACGAAGAAGAGGGAGCGATGGACAAAAACCCTGATAGGAAATGCCTGCTGAGCAGCACTTTATTCTGTTCCTCCAGCTAGACCCCTGCTGTGCACAAGATCTCACACTCACACACACACTTACCAACGTTTAGTAAAGAGTCACAAACGTTACAATATCCAGCAAAACATCTATTTCATCACAGGAATGATAAAGCAAAAATAATAGACTGCCTGACTATCTACTAAAAAATGCATCTACTCTATTGACTCAGCGGGGGCTCAGTGTGTTAGCAGGGTGTCGCAACACAAGGTTTGGTGGATGTAACTGCTCTAATGTATCTAGTAATGATTAATCATTCCAATTTACTCCTTAACTACTTTTAGCTTGACTACCTCCTCAAGCTAAAAAATAGATATGAATTTCAAAGAAACTCTTTGGCTGATTGAGTTGAAATGTGGTTGTACCTTATCCCTACCATGTCTCCTTAATTCCCTGCCAGCTCCAGGAATTATAGGATGGCAGGTACACGGCAGCGAGCCAGCAACCCCTCACAGTTTCTCGAAAGACACTTCTTAGGCTGCCTCATCAAGCTGTGTGTGTGCTGGCTTATCGATCTTTCCCAGGCTTTGAGGAAGAAAGAGAAAAGGAAAGGAAGTGGAACATTCAAGCTTGGCTGCCACAACGGTAGGACGAGCAGCCGTGGAGGAGGAGTGGAAGACCAAACCCTAAAGACAGGCAAAGGGAAAAGACACACATGGTCATACAAACACATGCGTGTCTTTTTATCACTTTCTCCTGTGTTTTGCCCTCCAGCTAGCTAACGTTTGATGGCTTGGCTCAGTAAATATACCATGACTCTTGTGTTTACTGTTACTTACTGTGTAAGATCCAACAACATGCAGTACAAACTGTTTCCTGAAATATGCTTACAGTGGTATATAGTAAAAACTAAGGGTACTTTCACATGTTTCATAAACACCCAGTAAAAACCTTCACCTTCTTTTGATGCGAGATGGAACTGGGTTCTATAAAGTGCATATTTCCACAGAAGAATCAGCAAGAACGAGTCAGCAAGTTCCAAGGTCTTTTGTTTTCAACTTCTTGCTGAATTTGAGAAATTCTTTAGCAAACAGGAAGCTCACGGTGCAGTCAGACAGGCATGTTCTTACTCAAATGATGGCCAGAAACTATAGCTCTCTATCTAGTTTTATTGACTGTTACTCTTGACAACATCCATTACAGGATATGACACGAACTACAAAATAAGTCAAACAGCAATCGTGTGTGATTAGACTGTGAATGCTTTAGCCAAAAGCAGACTCTGTTTAATATTGAAAAGGTCAACTCTGGCACATGTTGACTTTTTCTATATCTAACCCAAGCCCTACTCTTTCCATAAATTTTACTTGTTCATGACATAAATAGTTCAATATTTCTGGATATGAAGAACAGTTTCTTATGCCAAACTCCTTTTCTTAGTATGCCAAACCCTCCACACTGACCTCCTATATACAAGTTGTGTGCAGCATAACTGCGAATGTTAAGTTATGGTTTGATAAATACTTTGTTAAGGTTAGGGGACCGTCGTCCTAATGGTTATAATAATAACCTTGTGGTTAATGTTAGAGATGGATGGCAGGGTTGATATCAGATCTATGGAGGTATGGTCAGTAAGGCTGTGCTATGCAGCATGGAAACATTAAAGCAACATTATACCATTTAATAACTTGTAGATCCTCTTCAGTAGATCCCTCAGAGGAACTAAGGATGAAAAAGTAAATTGCAGGTGAAATAATGAAAGTGAAAGCGTCCTTCCTCACAACATCTGTACCTTTCTGTAAGACTCTGCTAGCAAACATCAAATGCCGATGGGGGCTGATTGGTTTCTTCACATGTAGAGAAAGAAACATCTGGGTACACCCATAAACGAGAACACTCACAAACAGACACAGGTGCATGTGCACAAGTAGCAGATGGTTAAATATAGACAAACAAACCGGCAAATGGACACACATGCACATCTGTTCTGGGGCCACATTTATATTAACATAATCTTACGATTATTCACCATCCAATGCTTCCAGTGGATTCATTAGCAAATTTTCCCAGCAAAGGTTTTATTGGATATTTAAGGAGTTGTAACTGGCATACAGTATAGTCTTAAAGAGTGCTACAGTGTGTCAAACTGTGTGCTGTCCCCCGTGTCATGAATGCCATTTCACAGACTTGAAAATGGCACTTACCCACCACAACAGATGTCTGGGTTCAAAAGGGCAGCTGGTGACACCATATGTCACATAGGCACTGTCTACAGACTCCTCAGGCCACAAATAAGAGTTAGCAGCATAAGGTCTGCAGTGCATCCCAACTAGCCATTCTCTATTGGGTGAAAAGGGGGGTGTGGGGGGGTACAATAAATATGAATCCTGGTTTTCAGGAATAGATTAATTGGTGAGCAGCATGCAGCAGACATAAAACTTAAAATGCAAATGTTGATCTGCTGGTGATCTGCAAAGTCAGTAAGCTTCATCCTCTGGGGACCATGAACGTGTTTATATTTAATACAATTATAAGTTTCATAAGTTAAGTTTCTGAGATAATTCAGTCTCGACCAAAGTGGTGGACCAACCAACTCGTCCGACCGTTGGGACAATTTCCAGTTTTAACAGTCCGGTCGGGTCGGCGATTTTATTCAAACTGTATTTGTAATTATGACACGTTCTGGCAAATTGAGCAAAAAGCTAAATGACTATGTGATTAACATAATATTGTTTGTTTATAAACTGAATAATAACGGTGCCGTTATCAGGTCCCGTTCGTTAGATGTTTTGTGTTGTTTGTACTTCCTGTTTTATTTTGTTAACTGCATGTTCCCTCTTGTGTCTGTTTCTACTTCTGGTCCCCAGCTGTCTCCACTCTGTTGGTTAGTGTCTCAACCTGTGTCTCGTTATCCCCTCCCACTTCCTGGTGTATACAGTCTGTGTGTTGTTTGTCACAGGTTGCCAGTTCGTCTTCGTTCATTTATATTGAGAGTTCCAGCGTTGATCCAGTTTCCCGAGTTCCTCGAGTTCCTGTTTCCGTGACCTGACTCCGTCTTCGCCTGATCCCTACCTGTTGTTTCGCTACGCTGAGGACCTACCTGTGCATCCACCTTGTTTCCGTGACCCGACCCTGTCCCTTGGGTTTTCCCTGTATGTCCTGTTTGTCTACTTTCCCCAGTAAAGTATACCATCATCATCGTTCTGTCTCTTGAGTCGTGCTATTGGGTCTCTCTCTCCGGGTGTACTGGTCGTACCGTTACAGCCCTTGTTTTTGTGTCAGGTCTTGGCTATTTAAGGCAGAGCCGAGGCCGGAGGCATGAAAGAGATCAAATTTCTGTGGAGGTGGGAGGTAAGTTTTCCAACAAAATGGAGTATTAAACTAACACTTTATTCAAAGGAGACAACACACATGTATCCGCCACTAAACTGCAGTAATGTGTGTCTCAATGTGTCTGAGTGGGTGTGTGCATTTGTGTCAGGTGTAGGAGAGAAAGAACAGTGTCTTTTTTTTTTTTTATTTTGCAAACTGAAAAAAGGCAGGTCAATTCAGTAAATTGTAGGTGCTTAGTCTTACAGAACATTTCCAATATGTTCTGTTTCCTATGGTACAGACTGACGTTTGCAAGCAGTAGATCCAATTAACTTACTACTGAATATGATGTTGACGGGCCACCCTAATATAGCTTATCTTTCCATGCCATCAACCAAAACTGCTGTCCCCAAAACAATTACAAGAGAAGAGCTATACACTGTTGCATTGGGTGACATATTTCTTCATTACATGGAGCAGGGCCACTTTGTTTTACAGCAACTTTGTGACTGCATTTTCTATCCATTTAGTCCAGCCAGTTTGACAGCTGAGAAGAATAAACTACACTGTTTATTGCAATAAAGGAATATGTCACCTAGGGCAGCAGCATGCCTTTTTTTATGTAATTAATTATTTGGGATGATAATATAATCCTATGACACAGGCATATGCAATATCTGCCCATGATAAACTCAATGCGAGCAGTGTTTGTCATGGCATTTGTTTATTATGGTAGAAAACACATAATTACACAAACTATGTGCTTTACAAGCTGAGAAGATGTGCACACAAGAAACAATACGCACAGCAGGCTGTTTTGCATTTTACAGTAACACTGTAAATATACATTTCACATAAAATATGCAATCAAACACTAAATGTGTGCTTTTGGTTGGTATGTGCAATTACGGGAACACACGTCAACTTGTGTACATACAATACACACACGCTGGTACTAATCATTGATGTCCCAGCTATTTGGATGTACTTTGGCCGCATTTACACTTTTCAAATGTCTTGCGTCCAAATAAAAACGAGATGTGATTTAATACACTTCCATTTATGCTTAGTCACTCCTCTTAGGACCCAGCAATTTGTTTGTGTGGGAAATGACACTGAGGCCTTTATTTATAAAAACCATGGATGCAGTTTATTTGAGTCCTGATGAAAATCACATCCTGGGCTTTCTAGTGATGTAACACATGTGGATGTGACCAATAGAGCAAATCTTTTAAAAATGGTGAATATTGCAGCTAAAACTAATGCTTCTTGGAAACATTTACACATAGCTTTCTTGATGTCGGATAATTATCCAAGTTGCCATGATGACGTGGTTCTATTTGAGTTGCTGTCGCTGCTTTCAACTGAATTCACAAAGACACAGATGGTTAAGATCAAGATGGCGTACAATACAAGCCCTTAAACTCCTCTCACATATGTTGTTTAGAGGGCTCTTTGGACAAAAGCCTCTGCCCATTGAATGTACAGTAATAAAATGGCTCAATCAGGACAGTGTAAGTCAAAAAAAATATATATATATATAATATTATATATATGCTGGAGGAGAGAAACATTCAAAGGCCCAGGCATCATATGAGAATAACAAGACATTTTACAATCCTCATACATATTCAGCATTTTTCTGAAATATCATGACCCAGTATAATGAAATCATGTGCATCATTACATTTAAAAGTTTTGAGGTTGTTCACTTGACAGTGCAAAGGGGTTTTATTTAATGGGCACATTGTAGCCATGATGGATGGTACTGTGGGAGCCCTGAAGCTGCAGCTCTCCTGTCTTTCACTACGACTTCGCCAAAGAAATTGAAAGAAAAGTTTGCAGCAATTATTTGTCCCTGTCGTAGCGGCTGCTCTCATCTTCGCCTCCAGTTATAGACAGAGCTAACTGAAGCACCAACTGCTGCTCGCTGCTGAAACATCTGATTTAGATGACAGAACGGAGACATGGGAAAGGATGGGAACGAGAGCGACAAAATGGACCAAACCAAGTCAAAGAGGGAAATAAGATGCCTTGAGAGTTTCCCTTTCCCCTCTGACTGGTGTGAAAAAGATAATGCAAATGAAAAAGTGGCCTGCTGAATGATGATAGAAGCTTTAAACCAGTTTGCAGCGTATCTGGTCTACACTGACGGCACTGTTTCTGCTTTTCTTGTGAAATTAGGGAGGAGTTTTTATAATCTGGCTCTTCAACACCTTCATGTCTTAATAAGCTTAGAGTTGCCTTTATCCTCTTCCTGCCTAAACCCCCTTACTGACAGCTCAACGCTCTCATCATACACGGGAAGATGGAGAACAAACATGTTTTTTCTTCCCTGCTTTTTATTGTTTGATGCATTTCTATTTCAGTTATTTGGAAAACGCATTCCTGCGTGCTGCTGTGACAGATGCTGGCACAGTTATATATTTAAATTAAATTTTAATAAAACGTTCTGCTCTGATTGGTGAGAAGTGGAGAGGAATTGTTAGAAATCAGGGGGGCGGATTATGTGACAATCTGTTATGAAAGACCACATTAATAACAATCACAGTATGAGTGTCTGTGAAGGAGAGACAGTTTTATCGGTGGGATAATTCAGCCATTGTTTAGACCAGTTCAATAAATGAACTCCAAACACTACCTGCTTGTTTAGCAGCACAGTCTTAGTATTATACAGTTATTTTGGTATACCAGGGAAATTTTACTGGCAGTATGGTAAGGACTGTTTACAGATCTGTTTAATGGTCTTGCATTGCATAATCTTTGAATTTACAGTACATTACTGCAGGCTGCCGCCACAGAAGCTAACTGTTAACTCAGGAGCTGACTTGCTTGTCCAGCAAATAAAGACCACAATGTTAAATGTGTGGGTGGAATTACCAATGCTCACCCACTTACCAATGGAGATTTCCAAACTAAAAGGCTACCAAGGGATTATACTTTTTGAGCTGCTGGAAGGCTTTTAACTTGATGCATAAAGTAATTTTCAAGAGTCGTTATGGAGACATTTCCCACTGTAAGGTTACTTGCATAAAATAATCGGATAACTGGACAAATATCACTGGTGCTCAATGAAGCACGGTGTTTCCTCTACGACAACATAGCGGTACCACGAGATACATTTTAGATGATTAAAATGTCTATTTAGTCGACTTCCCACAGTGTTGCATTACAGGGGAGAATACAGTTGCAACTTCGATTTTGAATTTATTTCCCAGTCCAGAAGTAAGTGACCCTCGGTCTGTATTGAACCACAATGGGCCTTCAATCTACTCAGTGGTTGTCGGTCAATCCAATTCTATTAGCGCTAACCCTAGGCTAACCTTCTATTTCTATTGTGTAGTTTGAATAATAGCTGTGCTTGGCAACGTGCTTGTTAATTCCAGCTTTTTCTTGCTTTTATTGGGGACTTGACACTGAAACTGGAAGCAGATTTAAATAGGAGCAGGTTCCTCTTTCTTTTACCAATGAATATTTTTTTCTATTCTTATTGAACTGCTAAATACAAAGTACAGCTGAGAGTGATGGGAGTGTCATCAGTTTTGCGGGTGTTTAGTCATAAACCAAAGCATTGGACAAAAGATTTTGACCAGATTTTGGCCTGGCTATCTTTGTATTTGAGGTAAATAGAAAGCCCTGGCAGCATTAAAAAAAAATGCTATATTTCCCTCTTTTCTGATTGGCTGGTATTGATCCTAAAGGCTTGCTTACATATTAAATTGAACCCTTGAGAACTTTTTGCTGTCTCCCTCAGGTTATGCGAGGGAAAAAACGCTAGTACGACTAGCATTTTAATTTCACAAAGCTGGAAAGGCCAACTCATGCATGGTTTTGCACAGATAACATTGTCAGCCGGTGAGACTGCGAGAAAATGAACTTCAGTCTGGTCATTTCTGGGAATTTAAATGCCCTTTGGTGCTGGAAATAGCCTTTTAAAATGTTGGGTATTTGGCATGCAAAAGGTGCAACCTCTTGTAAAATCTGTTAATCGAAGCAAAGGCAAATCAGAGGGCGCTGGAGAAAGGCTACAGATGCTGAGAAAAAGGGCAATAATGTGCTGCAAAATTACCTCAAATCTTGTTTGGCAACTTTAGAAATGCAGAAAGTCTTAGGAAAAACAGACGGAAACAGGGTTTACTTTTATAAAGATCTGTATAAGTTTGCCAAGGTATTATTTATTACGCAGAAATATGGCACTGAACGATAAGAGGGAGTTAGAGGCTTGCTTAGAAAAGCTGCATACAGATAAAGATAAGGACAAGGAGTTAGGTTTACTTCTAGATACAGTTTACGCCTCATTGAGGCAATACACCACCCAATGTAACCCCCAACTTTGAAAGAGGTAGAAATGGTAGTTAGGCAAGAAAGGTCTGCTTCAGCTGTTGGGTCTAATGTTGTGCCCTAGGCTTTATATAAACGCTCCAGATGTGTTGCGGTTTTTCTAGGACAAACATGTAGGACAGTTTAGACCTGTCTCCTTAAAATGTTCTTCAGCAGAGTGGCACAGAGGCTTCTGGTTAAAGGAATGAGTCAATCGACATCTAAGTGCAGAAAGTGCATTTGGTTCTGTTCCACGTAGTCCACTGTAACACACATAGCAAAGGGCTAGTGATGGAATATTTTCAGGACATTCAGATATGTTGTTATGAGTTAGCTACAGTGGCAGCAGTTGGACATAGGCATCATGGCAAGGTGCACAATTTCCCTGATGCTGCTGGATAAGTTGAACACATACTGCATGCCATTGCCCTCAGGCAACAGAACACCTTTTTGACACACTTTTTTTTCATTCCTACACATGGTAATGGGTTATGATATGTCTGAAAACAATCCAATGAGGTGCAGGAGTGGGTATGTTGTATGATGTGGGGACGGGACCTCCTTTCATGAAGACAAGCGAAGTGGCTGCATGGTCTGAGTGGACGGTAAAATACATTTCACTCTTTAAATGGAACCTCTAAAGAAGCATATTTGTACGGGCGTAAGAAGTCTCATCAAACAGTTAGGATCAAACCCTCTGATAGTGAGGACTGTGAGTTTGAGGGAAGTGACACAGAGGAAGAATTTATCCCAGAATCAGGTTTGAAAGGCAGAAAAACACTAGTCTAGACCCAATTTATTTCCCCTTGAATAATGAACTATAATATATGGTATCATCCACATCATACAGCAGAAGAATCCATTTGAAACAGCACATTGCAACCAAGTGTAGGGGGGAAGTAAGGCGTAGGAAAAAAAAGCAATCCAATTATAAAATTTGTGCGTTGTAACACTAAAATATTTTCTTTTTGAAGGAGCTGCTGTACCATCTAAAGATGAACTTGTTGAAAGAAATGAACACCAACTTCAGGTTGAAAATACGGCAAGAGGAGGATCTTCAGGTACCACAGTGGAAAACATGCCATAATTGCCGCTAGCCTGAATGGCAAGACACACTTCAACAGTCTGATGGCATCATGTCCCCAATCCAGTACTTTAAGAAGTTTTTCTCACAAAGATATCTTCGGAGTTATTGTAGAGCAATCATATCAATATGCTACACAGCTTCACACACAGGTCAACAAGCTAATAAACCTCAATGAACTGCAGCAATGATGCACAAATGTTCTGAACAACTAGCCTATTATATAAAAACTAATGAAAGAGTGTTTATTTCTAATGTATTTAAATGAATAATCCGATTTTTATTGTTTCAAGTGTTGTCCTGAAGAAACACAAAAAAAATCCTTCGTAGGGCGTAAGTGATAATTCTGTTAATGTGTACATCATCAAAGAGTATTCCAAAAATATGATATATAGATATATATTATTGAAAAAACATAACATGTAAAGTAGAGGGTTAAAGTAGGCTAGGATGACAGTAAAGGAATCCAGGAGTATTTTAATTAAGACAGCAGGTAGTGGATGTCACTACCTCTTTACTGTCTTTACTGTATGTATTACAGAGAATGATTAACTCTTACTCGTGTTCATTTGGCAGCATTTTTTCAAATTCTTAGTCGTTCTGTGTCAAATTGCTTTGGTTTTTTTTATATTTAATCAACCTCATCCTTTTTTTAGATTAGTTTTAGATGACTAAAATTCTTATCTCAATCAAAAAAAAAACAACTCACCATTTTAGTCTATTTTTAATAAATAAAGACAGTTGACATTTTAGTTTGTTTTTTTTCTTCTTCATCAGACTGACACAACTGGCCTCGGGCCCAATACTGTTTGCTCATGTCAATTTTTCTACCACCCACACCCACCCCACCCGTTATGAGAGCCAATCTGCACCTCTCCCAACACACAAAAATAAGCATTAATCAACCAGCCAAGTCCAACCCAACCCGCAGACTTTATGCTTCACAGTAGCACAGTTGTCAGGACTGAGGACAGAGACAAGGGCAGTCTTTGTGTGTGTGTGTGTGTGTGCGTGTGTGTGTGCGTGTGTGTGTGTTTGTGAGTGACAGACAGAGAGAGGGGAACAGAAGGTGGAAGGTAGACTATTGCTCACAATGTAAGTTATTAATAACATACTCGGAATGCTGCCTCTGTCCCTTTTTGATCTGCCGTCCCGAACCTGTGATGTTTTCTAATCATTTTACCGGCTTGTGGGTCAACCTGCGCATCACAGAAACAAAACTGCTGCATTGAAAAACACATATTCTATAACATTTCGTCTCCTGCCTGAGAACATAAAGATTGAATACACAAAAATAACATGGGGGGAAAAAGGTTGTTGACAAACCTATTTACTCCTAGTTTTAATTTGGGAAATGAACACTCGTTGTCACATTAGAACGGGGCTGGAGCGCCACGCTGCCTCAACAGTTTGTTTGGAAATAGGATTTTGGAGCTCCGTATAACCACCTTAACAAAGGGGTTTAAATGTGTAAAAGCAAGGCTGGAGATGATGCGGTCAGTGTCTAGGGAGTTGGCAGTAAGGAGTGCAGCGGCAACAGCATCAGCAGGGAGGCTGTCTCAAGGGCGATTCACCTGGAGACATAACCATTTGCTGAAGTGTCTAACAGCAGCCACGGGGCCCAGTATGGAAGCACAGCCTGATGCCCACTGCAGGGCCTTGTCATAGGTCCACACATACTGGGCTTCCACAGGAATGTTCAGTCAACACATTCTGGCACATTTTGTTTTCCATTTTAATGCTGATAATTATGAAAACAGAATGGCAAATGTTTGGTTTGAGGTAGAACACAATGTTTCACACTGCCCAGCCTTTGCTTTTCCTACAGTGACTTTTTTCTCTGTTGTATGGCACTTGAACATGTCTTAAAAAAGCTGACAAAAATCAGCTTGATGTTGTTCTCACGGGCCTGATATGTCTGACATTCATTTCAGGAGAGTGTGTCACACACAAGATGATTATCCTCCAATATACATGTTAATAGTGCCATACAAAGCGTGAGGAAAGTTTAAAGGTGACTGCATAGACGGCCGATGGGTAGTTGGACACATGTAGACATGTACAGCAGCAGGCAGACACCAGGTCGCTCCTTTGTAAACTTTGCCCACTTCACTCTCTATTTGCTCTGCACTGTTATTTTTATATATCCCGAGCACTGTCACAAACAAGAAAGATTTCATTTCCTTATCTCTCTCGGATACACATACAGCGCAACCCACACACCCGTTGTAGCCTATGTATGGCTGAGAGTGACCTTGACACGTCCAACAAGCCTTCACTGTTCATTTTGATTAGCCTCTCACAACTTGCTGCAAGTCTTCACCCACAGCAACCCTCCTCATCACCCAAAGGTCAATAAAGCTTTTCTAAGATAAACTTTCTGCCTTCTCTGTTTGCTCCACTCTGCTCTCCAGCCTTTAACATCACATGTGAAAGGCTGCGTGTGTGTGTGTGTGTGTGTGTGTGTGTGTGTCTGTATGTGTGTGTGTTTGTGTGTGTGTGCGTGCTACATGATGAACTATTTATGGATTTAGATATAGTTTTATAGATATTACTGCAGACTTTCAAGTGCTCATTCTGTGGAAGTCCATTTCAAACAGGAAAATGAAAAAGAAATGGAGTAAAAATGATGCATGTTAAAAAATGAAATCACTCATGGTACGTATGTTTTAGGAATGTAGCGATACTTCGCGAGACAGTTAATCTGCGATGCAAATAGGCGACGATTTAAATCTAGCGTCAGGTTTTTTTCATCAGAAGCCAAATTATCCGCTGGTCTGCTTGATTCCAAAACAAACTGACTTGGTGAATGAAACTGGTAAAAACACTGAATAAATGCATTTTCACGTTAAAAATCAGTGTTTCTGAAAATATTGCAAGAGAATGACGAACTA
This sequence comes from Bovichtus diacanthus, assembly GCA_943590825.1. Lineage (NCBI taxonomy): Eukaryota > Metazoa > Chordata > Actinopteri > Perciformes > Bovichtidae > Bovichtus > Bovichtus diacanthus. The sequence goes on along the minus strand of CALSBV010009827.1, from coordinate 2,416,670 downwards.
CACAAATAACATATTTTTGCTTTTTATGTTACTTAAGAGAAAATATATTTTCAGTTTCACTTTTACCAAAAAAAGGAAATATGCATTGTTTTGCATAGTTTATACTAAACCTCAGATTAAAAAAAATATTCTTTCACTTCATAAAGGAAAGATAAGATGAAATATATTTTGCAATTTTTTGTCTGAGAAATAAATGAATCTATAATGAATGTATAGATTCTCATTATTTTGAATTTGGTATTTTATAGGTGGGAGATTTGGGGCGAACTATATAGAAACCCAATCTTTCTAAGCAAAGAAAACTTTCCCTCCATTCTCCATCACCTGACTGCCACACTTTTCTACTCACCCGTTCCCACTTCCCTCATCAGCCCTGCGTGCACCTGACCCTCCCCGCTCACCCTGCATCTTATTCCCCCTTCAGCCTCCTGCTACATCTACCAGCCCAGTTCCATTCATTCCCTGCCAGACTATCAAAGTTGCTGTGTGCACAACACAAGAAATTCCAAGCACCTCCATTGTATTGGGGTGGTGGCCTCATCCCTTCAGTTTTCTTCCCTAACCTTTTTCAAACTGCATCCATTTTTTTTTTTTTGCGTTTCCATCACTCCTAATACTCTCACCAACTCTCCTAGCCAGCAGTGCGTTATACATTGTCCCTGTTTACTTTGCTCCCAGATTGCTTCGGCTATTTGCTCCTCTGGATGAGCTCAGTTTTGAGAGCGGAGGTTTTGATAGGCGCAGCAGAAGCAGTAGCCTCTCGGTGAGAAGCTAGTTAACCCGCAGTGCCCCAGCATCTGGTTTTGTTTTGCTTCAACCCGACCTTTGTCTGTCTCTGCTCGTACAGCTCGCACTCAGCTCACTCAACTGTTTCTCAAAGACTCCACAAATGAGAAAATACCAATTGTCAGCAAATATCAATTTACTTTCCCCATTCTGCACGTCTCAGAGGAAATTTGCACCAGAATAATTGACTGCGGTTTACGGGTGTCTGAGCACAGAAGCAGAACAGAGCTGTGGAGAATATATTGACTGAAACTATGACAATAAGACCCAGACTGCTAGAGAAAGAAGAGAGCGTTCCTTTTTTTTTTACTGACTTCTAACTAGCACAGCGACCTGAGGATATTAAGAATAACAATAGTCGGTGAGGAACATTATCGGTAGATGGAAGTGACTCGTCTCAGACGTTGTTGGCACCTGGTAGACTCATCTCTCCTCTCTTTTACATCCCTTGTCTCCTTTTTTAGGCAAACGTTATAAAGTGCAGCTGCTGCAAATCCAATCCATTGTACTGTCACCACTTGATGGAAGGAAGCAATTTATATACATCCTGCACTCTGAAAGGGTATGATCTTGTGAAATGCTTGTTTTCAGTTGGCCTCTTAGGTCGTCGACTGAAGAGCACACAGTACATCAACCACTAATATACAGCAGATGCACTCAATGATAAAGCAGTCTGCTTTCGGCGGACTATGTTATTTTGACGTTGTTTCTCGTATAAGCGAGGTGTTTGTCACTGTGTAAGTCACAGTGACCTTTCAAGCTGTATGGCTAAAGAAATACCACTGTTCGCTCTCCATCTTTCATGTCAAAAATGCTTTGATGCATTTGATGTTATTTGATTCATCACTTTGTGAAGACTCATCACTTGTTTGACCTTCAGACTATGACTAGGCAAAGAGGGCACCATTTTTTAATAAAGTGCTGATCCACTGTAAGACCTGCAGGTCTCAAAAGAAAATGTTCAGTTGAAAATTGAGATTGTGAAAAAAATAAGTGGCTTGACCTTAGGATAACCAGCTAAGTACACCACATAATCTTCCCTTTCAGTTGCAAGAAATAACCACATTCCTGAATGACTTTATGTACAGTATCATTTGAAGAAGTGGTCCAAAACGGCAAGACTAAGTCCGCCTATTTAAAATATTCACAGATTAGGCTTGTAGTAGCTCCTATAGCTGAACATTTGGATTTTAAAGTCAAAATGCCTCTGAGTCAACAAACAAACAGTATCATCCTAAATTGGCTGAAAAGATCTCTCTGGTTGATAGTCTCCTTCACCTTGATAAGGAAGTTAATGCCATATCCCCTCCATTTCTGTAGACAAAATAAAGATACAAAATTCTCATTTATCAAGGGAGACCTCAAAACACTGCCGGGTTGATCACAGAGGCAATGGTCTAAAAAAGAAACCCTGCAGCCAACCAGAGAGATCACAATGTGTTGCTTCTATACTGCACTCTCATAGGAAGCCATTAGGTTTTGAAAATGTAAAGGGATTTGTTATGTATTTGTTCCACTACCTTTTGGACTTCCTACATTTTCCTTAAATGACTCTAGTGGGTTCATTAAGCCAGAAAGAGGTTTTAAGAATCATTCCCATTTTTTTAAGAGGTGTAATGGGATCTAAAATATCTAGACATAAAGTGTTAAAATTCAAAAGTAGGTCTTTGGTGGGCAGATAAGGGAGTACTGAAGCACTAGAGAAAGCAGGTGAAATAGCTTGGTAGAGCTTCGAAGCTGTTGGAAATGTTAGCAACCCGTCCTTTGAAAATCTTTGTTAAGATGATGAAATGGTTCCTGTGCTGAACTTTGGGTAGGCTCCCTGTGCTTCCCACCTGGATCATTTAATGTGATCTCAATTCAAGAAAATGTACTGACTTATTGACTTCTGAGCACAGGATGTTTTAAATGGGATTGGTACAATCTGAAATGTGTTCACACTGTGCACAAAACACTCCTGACACCTACTTCCATGACATCCGGTGCTGCACACCTGTAAAAGAAATCACTAACTCACCATCTACTCTCATCATCCCACTGCCACCCATTACTCTGCTGCATAGAAGATACAGTATCAGCAATCAATTTAAATAAGACCAGTAGATCACTCCAGATACCATCCTCATGAACTGGAAATAAATAAATACTATACGCAATACACATTTCAGTGGAAAAACCTGGCAACCATTTACTAACTTTCTGCATTCCTAATTCCATTATCTTTATCATTACTGTGCTCTTTTTTCTCTTTTGCCTGACAACCAATCATATCAAACACTCATATTTCCACGTGAATAGACACAATATTTGAATGAAAAGAAAAGAAAAGAGAATTTCAATTTTGTGTGGGTCCGACCACCGAAAAAAAGTAAACATATATTACTTGTAGGTGCACACGCAGGCAAGCACGCACGCACGCACGCACGCATGCACGCACGCACACACACACACACACACACACACACTTATGCATACGTGAAGACATGACACACTTACACAGCACACTGCACACTGTAATACATGCATGGATACACACATACGAATATGAAATATCCATGTGTAGTTCTTCCAACAAAACCAATAAAAATCTGAAATATTCAAATCAAATCCCTCTTTTTTAGTAAGTCTTATAGTTTTGTGTTGTTGCCTGTATATATTGTACCCTTACTGTATATTTGCCTAATGTGTCACCTTTCACCATGTCCCATTGCACTAATAACACAAAGAAAAGAAAGAAAGTTTACTGACTTTGATGTGAGGGACTTGAGGTCTGGTTCGGATGTAACAAAGGCAAGTCCTTTCAAGCTATAACCCCACAAAGTGACCTTGTGTGTAGCATTTACAATTCTAAAAGTTTTCAAAAATGAAAAGGAAGAAGGTCTCTGACTCCAAGGAACTGAACAAAAATAGTCAGGGTTAAAAATACAGACCCAGAACGTAAATGTGATGCCTTGACAAGAGCTGAGAAACACACTTTCTGCTCTGAGAGACCACAATACATCCCATCCATGTTCATCCATGGAGAACAGTCTGTTACATTCAGCCAACACATCAGAGATGGCAGTGTGTGACTGTGCATGCATGTGTGTGCACAAAAGGGAAACACATTGGGTCCAATGTTGACACATAAACATATTCATGACAAGTCAAGTTATTCCGGAGATGTGCTGTGCTTAGGGCGTTTCAAGAACATAAAGCTCACAAACAGCAACACATCCAGATATATACACATATAGATCATACTGTATCTTAGGGTGTCATGGAGCTCATGCATCCATACAGACTGGAGGTAGACAAATGTGTAAATTGCCCGGGCCCTTCTCATGACTGGAGCAATAGGTCAATATCATGCATGATGGCTGTAAAGTCCCATTCAGACAGAATCCAGTCTGTCAGATTTCACACTATGCTCTTGTCTGTCTGTGGTCCCAGCAGGGATTTGCAATTCAGTGGACATGGTTGTGGGATTTTGTAGGCTGCATTTTTGCATCTTGTGAAATCCATTTGGGTTTTTGACACAAATATGAGTGTCTTTTTGAGTGTTTTATGCATTATTGATGTTTTACCAACCTGTCGTCTTAAAACTTGTGTTTGTATATAACTAACTTGCATAAGCAGGTATTTAGGAAGCATAATGCTGAAGCATGTATTGAACACAAACAGTTCTCAGCCAAAGCAAAATCTTCATATTAAACATTTCTACAAAATGTTAAGTGTCAATGTATACAATGACGACCTGTATTTTATTCAGGTATTACTTAAAGCAAGATTTGGTGCATAACCAAAACCCTGATCCCCAACCCTAACCAATTATATAAGTTGTCTTATCTTAGCCATACTCTAACTTTAAACTAGAGTTGTTGCCTAACCATACCTAAACCATAGTTTATTTGCCATAACACCATTTTTTCTCTAACCCTAGCCATACCCCTAGTTGTGCAAATAAGGTAGAAAGTGAAAATTTCAAAGACGCTCTCATTGGATGTCAAGCGGTTTTGCAATATCAGTGTTCTTGCAATAGGTTTAGAAAGTTGAGATACTATGAGCCTGCTACTACTAAATAACCAAAGACCGGGTAGGGCATCCTGCACCTGACCCTTTGATTCAGGCTACTAAAACTTAGGAAAATATTGTGGTTAGATGCAGTGGAAGTAAATGGAGAGATACATTGCTTTTGGGTGCAAAATGCAAACAGAGCAGACGTCTGACCACACCCGACCACAACCATAAATCACTTATGGTTGTGGTCGGGTGTGGTCAGACGTTAAAACACTCTTTCAATTAGAGAAGGCAGAGAAACACTTTTTTATTACAGTGTTAAATTACTCTTAAGTTAAAACTTCCATTCTCTTCATATGCCCTTCAACCCATTTTGACCTCCTTCTGCTGACTTCTGTGCAGGCAAAGCAAATTCTATTCATTATAGATGTTATTATAATATAGTATACCAACATGTTTCCTTGGAAACATTGTTAGATTTCGGATCCATCATCTTAGAAACCCCCAAAACCTTATAATATTTATAACAACACTTGCCAGAGAGTACATATCACCCTGCTACAGGAAATTGTTGTCATGCCATGCAAAATATGGTTTGCGAACATTTCCCAATAACATGCATTTTCAAATGAGTATGATGTTCATTTTAATGCAAAATAATACAGTAGCAATCATGTTGGATGTCACGTTGCATTACTTATGCCTTTACTTTCTTGTACAAGTTTAAAAAGTACAGCCATGTGTTTATCTTCAAGGAGAAAAGACAGTGTGCCATAGCTGTCAGTATTTTGGAATATAGATTTTTGAAGAGAAGAGATGCCGCCGCAGTATGTTTAGGAATGGGGACCCAAGGGCGACTCAAGCACATTGTGCCTTTATATAGTGTGTTTATCAATTGGTTGAAAGTCTTTAGATGTCACAGCAGGTGTATATGTGTGTGTGTTGGTCAGGAGTTTGTGCAGTAAAGAAGTGTACGGCTGACACTAACTGGCTATGACACACAGGATCAAAGAACAGACAGAAAGTAGTCTTTTTGTAGAGATGTACATGATCAGATACAGCAGGTTCAAAGTTGACATGTTGATGTGTCCCTAACGGTACTCCAAAAGAAACACTTCAAAGATGTTACTGCTGGAAAGTGAAGGGAAATACTCAAATCATTTCAATGCTAAGATGCGAGGTGCCATACTGTTGTATTTGTTTGAGTTAAAACATCTGTACTAAGGCTTAAAGGATGAACGGCTTATCTGAAGTGCAGCGTGCAAAGTGTTTTATGGCTGAATTCAATATTGCACAACAAAACTCCAGCTGCATTATGGCATGATTGAGGCCTCACTATGATTCACAGTTGAGAAATACCAGACCTTATTTGTAAACATTACTGATGAAAACTCAAGCCTTTTTTACAACTGTTGACCAATTGGCTGACAATACTCAATATTTTAGTTCCAACAAATTGCATGAAAAAATGTGGTTAATTAGGTTCAGGAAAAAACACCACACATCAAACATATTCAATATCCAAGAGGGCTAATGTCGGGAAGCCCAGCTCTCCACATTAGCTTTCGCAGAGTGCCAGGTTGTAACTTATCCTCTACATGCTCTCTCTATTTCAGGGATATTTCATTCTTCCCCTATTCACAAGCAAGCAAGCCGGGCACATGCATCCGTCCATTCCAGCGTCCTTTCCTCTTCTCTTGCTTCTGCCGTTCCTATCCTATCTACTTCGGCCACTTCATCTCCTCCCACCCTGATACCGGTTATTAGAGCCGCACAGATCGTTCCTGCGACAGCAATCTATGGTGGTGTCATCAGCCAAAACCCTCTTGTTTCTTTTTCTCGCCCTTCAAACAGATAAACTCCTGGATTAGGAAGTTAAAGAAGCCCAGTCCCAGTCCACCTTTCCCAACATTCAGAATCGATCCAATTGACGTAGGTACTAGGAAATATTCGGGGGGGCCTCACCTCGCAGGCCAAGGAGACTGAAGCCGCTGGTGATATCTGCCTTGGACTACCAAAGTCCTTCACATCAACCCTGACCACTGGCATCTTCTCAGCATCCTCTAGAAGAGTGCATAATACTTTGCAGTGCGTCTGACCTCGGGGTCTGTCTACTGAGAAAATCAACCGAATTTCAAATTTACTTCTGGCCCACAGATGCACCAAATGCCAACTTCTTTTAACATCCAACTGTTCACAGATGCAGCCCAGTCCGTCAGCGGCAGGTGGTTCTCAGCTGAATTGCCGCCTAAATTATCATCTTTCACTCTTTCCTCCACCGTCTGCAAAATGTATCCAGTCATCATAGCAGTCATTCTTTTGCGCACACACATGAAGACAATGGCGATGAGAAGATCATCGCCATCCCTCCGACAAAAGGGTAGACATCATTAGCAAAGACATGATGTCATAATGTCTAGACATAATGCAGTTCATGTGGAGGCTCACTCTGGTTTTGGCCGACCACCAGTTCATTATCCAAACCTCCCACATCCCAAGTCACAAAAAATCTATTGCTGTCTCACTTTCCTGTTTATCGGTCCAGAAATTGAGACAATTGGCACCAGCCTCCGAAACTTTCTCAACTCCGGTCCCACCGTTTTTCAAATTTGGCATCATCCTTAAGGAGGGTTGTTATTTTTTGCCCAAAGAATAGCAAGCAATCTATTATTCTCATCTGTATAATTTTCTATTCAAATGGATTCTGCATAGCAATTGCTTGAAGCTTTTTTTTCACGCTGATTGAAGAAATATTCCATTTTACGGATTTGTTTCTGTGAGTGAACTTACAACAAGGTGTACAGACTTAAGATACATTATTTTCATTATACTGCTGTGAAGGACGAAATAACAGCTGTATCAATCTTATAGTTTCCCAGTGTTTTCATCGCAATTTTTCCTACACTGGCATAGTAAGATAATGTCGCCATTCTAAATCCCACTTACAAAGCACTTTCTCCAAACTAGGGAAACCACTGTCATTGAGTACAACATGAGACCATTTAAGTCACTGAGTTGGAGATGTGGGCAGTGATTCAAAAGGCTGGAACCAGGCTAACTTTAAGCAGGGGGGTGAGATGATACAAGTTTCTGCCAGCAGAAGCGGGTGGTAATGGCAATAACGTGCCTTTAAATGTAGCAATGTAGCCAAAATAGGTACCATCTACTGCTTGTTTCACCTGTCTGCTGCTGCTGGGTGTGAAGTATGTTGCTCTTTCTATTTATTTTTATTTTATTTCATTGGTCCTAAGTGCAGTGCCTTCTGAACACTTTGTATGTTTCCCAAGGTACAAGTAGACTTGCAACATTTCAGTAGGTATGACACACACATTCCTATTCTGTGATATTGATTTGTACATTGGGAAGTAGATTGTGAAACATTGTAGGGGAGACCTGAGAATGAAAGCTCTGGTGCGATTTGATCTTAAGCCAGTGGGGAGACTCCAGATTCCAGATGCAGTCAGCTATTTCAATCCACTCAAGCTGACATGTTAAATATTTTATCCAACAGAAAGAGAAGGATTGTGTTTGGGCCAGAGCCATCTCATTGTAATTGCTAACAACCACATGGCAAAATCAACTTGAGCGATTGCACTTTGAACCTTTGTTTATGTCAATGCAGTGCTGCAAAATCATCTGTCTTCCCCAGAGGCATCTAAGCGTAATGTAGCATAGCACATTATGTACTGCCAGGTTAAATACTCAGCACTCAACATATTATTTGATAATGAACACAGCAGCAAATAGTTGTTACTGCAATAGTGTGCTTCAACAGTGGAGCAGATAATTAGCAACTCTGGAAATGAGCAAAGTTATAACTTTGTATTTTATTTTTTTTGTGGTGCATCAAGCATTGAAAAGAAAACCATTTTTGCGAAATGAGAGTTTCCCATAAAACAAGTGTTTCACTAATTAACACCCTGCACTACTAAAACATATCTCACTGACTTTACATGTGTTTATATTTCCCTTATATTCCCCTCATAAATACAAGGATTCTTTATTTAAGACATGCATACCACAGGATGTACTGTGAAATGTTAACCAGCATCACAATAACTGTGCAAAAGACAACTAGAACAATGTGCAAAAAAGATAAAAAATAACAAAATGTGCAAAATATGAATCAAACAAAATTACTTTAATACTGCGCAGAATTTTCAGTGTAAAACACAAGAAAATTCCACCAAATAAGATAAAAGTCAACCAAAATCCACCTCTTTCTGCTATCCAGACAACTACAAACATCACTTTCTTTGACAAAAGAAAAATAGGTAGAGCTCCTGGGCTGCATCGATTCCCTTTGATATGTTTGTTGATAAGTCTGCAAGCTCTACATACTTAATTTTCATATTGAGATCAATTCACAGTAGGGCAGAACTCAAATAATAATGAAAATACTTATTAAAGCCATGTATGAATTCAAAGGCGTTATCCAGATACAATGTCACATTAATACCAGATGTAAATTGAATCTTTGCTGCAGTCTTACATTGAATAAATCAAATTAATCAAATATTAACAGCACTTTAAATTTCACAAAATGCTCCAAAATGCTAATTTAGCTAAGGTATGAAAGAGATGAGAGTGTATAATTAAAAGTGATAATAAAACCACAATCACATAATAACGATAGTCATTATTCAAAAGCTCTAAAAGTTCAGGTTTGAAACACCCCACTCCAATATAGAATAAGTTGTTCACAACCTTTACTTTTTAAAATAACAGCTTGGGTAAGGTCTCTGTGCATGAGCAAGTGTGTTTGTAATATTGTGCAGCTTTGAAAATGACAAAACTCAATTCAATTCCAAGCCTGCCTTCACTGCTCCTGCTGACAAGTGGCACCAAAAGTGGATTACATTTCCAGACCCTGGACTGTAATCAGAGAAGACACTGCCAATAGAGCCAAGGCTGGCCAATTGACCAAGAGGCAGTGGCCTTTTTCATCATCCATTTAAAGATCAATATGAGGGACCTCAAGCTCATCAGCTCAGCTTTACTGAAGACAGGATGAAATAAAATTGAATATCTGTGGCCAAACCACCCCCCCTGAGAATATAAAGGTTTTTTTCACTCCTGGGTCAGGTACAAGGAGAGAATAGATTGGAGTGTTTCCAGCGAGCAGGGAAGATCTTGTTATGAATCTCAGGAGAGCTAGAGGAAGAAGAAAGTCCAGACCTTGGGGAACAAAACAAAGACAGTCGAATGGCGGGGGTGGGGGGGTGGTAGACTTAAAGAAGAAATCTTCAAGCTCTGTTGGATCTACGTGTTGATAAGATGACTTTACCGAACTCTTTAACCTCCATTGTATTGAGGTGGCAGCAGAAATCGCATATCTCAAAATCTCATGAAACCAAAACTGTTCCACATGGCTAGATACCACTAGAGGTGAGTCAAAAAATATTTTGTTTTTGTTATTTGGGTGAATAAACCCCTTTATAGGTGCAATATGTAATTCCTAGCCACCTGCTCCAAATAAATAGGGGGCAATATTTCACTTCTAAACTGGGTCCATACAATCTCTTAACATCCTATTTTACTTGTAGTAGTTTGGCATATTTATTGTATTCTAATTTATTCCTTATATTGTGTATTGCATTTACTCCTGTGTAATGCCTCTCAGTCAGTCAGTGGGCAGGAATACCAAAATTCGACCAAACTGCTATTTTATAATCTTCACGCGGGGCTTATCCATCTGTGTTTATTGGGGCACTAATGTTAACCGGGGACTGTAGTCCTTGTAACGCTTCGTTAGTTTGTTTATCTGGCATATCTTACACATTGAACCTTTAAACTTGGCCCACTCTATCAAAATGCCTGCTCTGAAACGTGTTATTGAAGGGTTATAGAAGAAAAGTTTGAAGGAATCGGATGTACAGCTAAAGTATCAGCATCAATTCAGAGATTTTTGAAAGCACAATATTTTGGCCATGGATGTATTCACACGTGACTTTTGTTCTGAACTTTCAAGTAAGTGAGAGAAGCTGAAAGAATAACTTCTACATAGCTTTTTCTTTTTCTCAGGACAGAGTGACCTCACATTTCATTTATTCCAGGGAGACAGTGGAGGAAAGTAGAGGAACTGGCTGAATACCAAAACATTGAGGAAGGTACCGGCCCCTTCATGGATGATAGAAAAGTGTTCTGTTTGGAGAGATTTATGTGAGGAAGTAAAACTGCTATCCTTTTGCTCTCTCCCTCTTCATGGAGATTAATTTCAACTCCATATTTGGTACTGAACTCATTCCATCTTCTCATTATCATGTTGATACAGACACTTTTTTTTTTTCTCAAACTTTGTCAGGATCAAAATATTTTCACATGAAAAGACAAATCTGACTAAAATAAACCTTTGGACTTGAATGATGAATACCGGAGAGGCTCTGCAGGGGTGTTTGTGTTCGTATGTTGGGGTGATACTGAAAAGGCATCTGAGCTGTATTCAGGCTCTGTTCCTGACATGTTCCTTCCCTTCTACTCCCCCGATGAAACCCTTTATCTTCGGGCATGACTGCAGGAAGCGCTGCTGTCTTCAAACAACCACAGATATGAAGGGGAATGAATGAAATGAGGAAAAAATAAACTTTCAAATTCTTCCAAGTCATGCAAAGTTGTCCTCTGTGAGTAAATTTGTATTTTTTTTATTGAATCGTGACAAAATCCTTAGGCTCACCTTAACCAATTTTTTTCATTGCCCAGACTTCAATATGTTTGTATACATTATATGTAAGTTGCCTGTTGAAACATCCAGCAAACACAGAGCAACATTAGTATTTCTTTGAAATTAATCCTAATTCCACCCGACGAATGTAAGTCCAATATTAACTCTCCTTTTAGCGCTCATCCAACCAACCCATTTACCCGTTCTCTAGCAGCTAAATGCTCTGCTATGCTAGTTACTAACACTGCTTGCTCGAAAGATAGCATTCTGTGCGTTTATCTGAGCTTTACTGCTAGACACAGCTGCCTGCTGCAGCTGGGACCAAGGTTGAGGAGAGCAGTGACACTGAACCAAAACATTAAATCTAGAAGCCGTAAAATCAAAAATAATGAGCTGAAAGAGACACAAGCAACATCTCTCACTTTAGACCAGGGGTGACCTCGAATACCCCAATTGGTTCCAAAACGGAGCTTTGGCGCCCATGTTAACCAATTGGGACGTTCAGACTTAAATTAACATATAGACCGAAATGTACGTTTGGTGGTGGTAGTCCAGTCGTCTAGGGGTCAGGCTTTCAAATAGAACACCGGGAGTTTCTGAGTTCAACACCAGGCTGCCACCATTAAGGCCCTGAGCAAGGCACTTAACCCTGAGTTGCTCCAGGGGACCGTCCCTGTAGTTAGTTTACTTAAAGTCGCTCTGGATAAGAGCGTCTGCTCAATGACCTGTAATGTAATGTATAACTGGTCAATAATATTCTCGCCGGTTATCATCCCTAATACAGATACATACTGATTTAGGATTTTTCTGCAAATTGCCAATGATAATCCCCTAACAGCAGAAGTGGAGCATGTCAGAGAGAGAGTAAATAAACCTGTCCGTACATTCCTGGGAAATGAAGGCGCTTGCATCTGACGTACAGTATGTCATGGTGCAAGATGTTCATCCTGCGGACAGAGGAATATTGGAAACCAATGGCAGATCAATCGGCAGGACGACCCTGGACATGCTTCATCTGCAAGAGCAGCAGTCGAGGTTAAGTGCTCTTGGAAATTGTTGTTTACTCATACTGTGTTTAAACCTGTACAAATGGTCATAGTTTTTTGTGTTTTTAATTACTTTCCATTCCCATTTCTGTCTGTATTGTGGAATCAAACAGGTCATTCATCCAATAAATCTGAGACCATATTGCAGCACTGGGTGTGGACTAGTCCAAACACTTACCTCACTAATTCAGAATGCTGGTAATGTTCATGTCTTATTCTCACAATGCTTGTTTGATGTTATTTCCCCTGTTACTATTAGTCTCATCAACTCATTGGTGTTTCGGTGATGAGCAATACATGATGCTTAGGTACATGATGAGAGAAGAGACTGTAATGTCAGAAGCTAATGTTTTGTTAGTCAATTCCTCTTAGTTCTTCTCACCATTAGAAGAAATACTGAATCCAAGTTTGAGTTTTTAGGATATTTTGAGGCTGAGTTTATACTGTATTCTAGGTCTCTTAATTTTACACTAACTGTACATCATTTTTTAAATATTAAACTTTTTTATTTTGGCTACTTATAATGTCAGAATTGTGAATGTTTTGAAGCAACTTAGAGTAAAGTTAATCAATATTCCTATTTAAATAATGGTCTAAATGTTTAGATTTAATGTGAAAAGGTTTACACCTATTGACAAACCCACATCATTTTATGGAGCATTTTAGCATCTTTCAGCTTGTTGTTTTGGTTCAGTCTCACAACTGTCATTGTGCCGTTTCATGCAGCAGCAGGCAGCTGAATTCAGTGATAAACTGATAGACTGAACCTTCATATCATGAGCAAACTTCAGCCTCAAATGTGTTCTTAGAGAATAGAACATTAAGAATCCATGTGATTTAAAAGAAAGATGAAACATCAATAAATAATAATATATAGCATGGACGTAAAAAATTAAGAACTTTGAAAATCCAATTGACAGAATAGACACTGGCCTGTCCTGCAACATGTACATGAAGAGATAGAAGTGGAATTAACTGAAAATCTTGAAATTGTCAGTGTGTTGGCAGCAAGTGTGTCCATTCAGCCCTGTTATCTGGTTATCTGTTAGCACCAGGTTTACCTCCAGTCTCGAAGGCCTTATATATTTGTCAGCTGCATACCTGCCGCAAGCTCTTCGCTCTTCAATCAGTCAGCATTTGGCACTCAATAGAGCGGAGCACTATGGTCTTTTTCTCTCCAGTGATAGACTCAGCAGATGAAGAAACATGTTGGAAAGATTGAGAGAGGGTAGGAGAGAAGAAAAGGGAACAGCAATAGGGAGGGAGGGAATGTAGAATGGAGGGGTGGAGGGGGGAAATAAAATCGGAGTAAATGGACGGGAGGGAAGAAAAAATTATGATTTCCATAGATCCTTGTCATTTGAATGTGTGTTGGGCATCACAAAAAGACGTGTAGAGCAAATACGTATTTCATAGGGATGTCAATGAATATGAATGCATGCACTCTGACATGTGACAAAACGTCAAATGACACAATTAGCCACGAACACCACTTATTCCCAGTCATAACAAAACACACACATCGCACACACAATGATATAACCAGCTGAACTTTACATTGGTTTCCTAGGAATCATAGAAAAAATTCTTATGACTTCAGATTCGCAGCTCATAAGCATCAGATTCAGACTTTTTCATCGGTATCAGAGTAAAGTAATACTGGAAAATGTAATAGCAAAAGCAAAAGTAATTCTCAAAATGTAAAAAAAAAAAGCTTTCTTAATTTTCACTTCAGATAAACCTTACATTCATTGTTAAAAGAATGTTTCAATGTTTCGGGGAATATGCTACATCGTTTTATGGCGGAGAGCTAGATGAGAAGATTAATATCACTTTCATGACTGTAAGTTAAATATGAAGCTACCGCCAGCAGCCTGTTGAGCCAATTATGAGCATGATTTCAGCTTGATGACTAACTTGTGCCGGCTCTGTTCCAGCCTGGGTCAGTTGGTGTTGACAGCCGACAAATAAAATCACAAAGTGTGTGATATTTAAATATTATCATCTTTAGTCTTCGGATCCAGTTGCTGAAAGCTGTTCCAATAAAGATTTTTCAGGAGGGGGACACACCTGTTAAAAAAAAATCTTTACCTGAAGTTAGTTCCAAATCCCTCTGTGATCTGTCTATTGACAAAAAAAAAAACCTGTGCAAGTTCGTGGAAACAATCTTTGTGTTCAGTCTTTGTAGGTTGTGACACAGCTAGTCCGGCTCTATTTTCAAATTCAAATCATGTTTAATTTTTTTCATAAATGTAGGTTTATATTTAAAATATTATGTTACTTTGTATATTTTATGAGCATCTTAAATTCAGCCGAGACAATTTCCAACAACTACTCGTATAGAACCTCTCAACTTCCGATTTAAATCTTTCATCCATCTCCACACACTTCAGGGAAAAGTGGAGAAAATTATAATGTCCATATTTCTTAGAATACGTCTTCATCTGTGAGAACTCCATCATGAATAAAACTATACTCCATTGCCATGCAGACATTTTGTTTCATGCTTCAAGGCAAGATTAATTTAAAGAAGGAGGGGGAGGGTTGAATAGAAAAGAGAAAGAGAAATATACAGCTCCACAATATGCGTGGATTAAGATGTGGCTTTTACGACGTTGTGAGATGAAGTGTCTGAGGATGAGGCATGACGAGGTCGGTCGCTGCTTTGGCCTCATGAGGTAGATATTAAGAGGGATGTTTCTATGTAGGCAAGTAGGTGTGTGCGTGTGTGTGTGTGTGTGTAGGCATAATGAAACATTAATGCAAATGAGTTTTCTTCAACAGTTGGTTGAGTGTGGCCACTCCAGCTCTAAATGAATAATAGCATCATAGCACCATTCTCCAGCCCACATTTCCATATTTATTTCATTTAAATCAGACTTCATTTGTATTAAAAAAATGTGCAGTAGGATACGTTTGACTCTGCAAACATTTAACTCTTCTTTATGTGTCAAAACATCATCCAGTCAATAGTTTTGTACTATATAATTTTGAACTCTTTACGTGCACCAGTATGAAAATGATCTTTAATACTGTATCTCACAATGTAGCTACATCGCCATCACATCTTCAGTTAGAGAGATTTGAGATTTGCCCATTACTATTCACTGTAAGCGCGCATTATATTATGAACGTATACAGCTCATGTCAATCACTGTCCTACCGCTCTATCGCTTTCCCTGCTTAAGTGACCTTTAAGCAACATACTACATCATAGCACCAGCTGCATGTTTCTGCTATGTAACTGACATACAGATCTTTCTTTCAATGTCATTTTCATGCATACTGCATTCCTGCATGATTAAGTGTGGATAAAAAATTAATTAGAATCAACTTGTGAAGGAAAATTGCGATATAATGACTAGTTCAGGGCGGCCCCGCTAGCATTAAACTAATGTAAACAATAACCACATTCCTTGCTTGTGAACATTGTGTGATTTTGCAGCATTTAGCAGCCTTTCCTCCAGGGTTTTATCCTTTTAGTACGCTCTCTCTCAGCTCCACCTTTTTTTAATCTCTCCTTCTGTCTTTCTCCCGCTCTGTGGATTGTGTCTCCCCACTGCTCAGCCACTCGCACTCCACACACTGACTGAATGTTGTGTTGACGTGTCAATGTGCGAAAAAGTAAAAACGGAGATAGGAAAATGTTAATTTGTTAATGTTCATGAATGTTAATTTGATATACAAATGATATTTATGTGTGCATAAAAAGTATGCACGTTGGGATGGAGCTGGTGTTATTTTTATATTGTATATTTTATTTTCATCTAAATGTTACCTTTTGTATGTTTACATTTGCCACCAGTGTTAACATTTACAACCTTCAAAAGGCTTCATTGAGCACGTTTTTCCAAATCCAATTCTACGTGTTCTCTGTGTTTTTTGGGTCCAATATATTGATATAGTATGTCAACATGAAAATATAATTGTCAGGTCCTAGAGGTGATGTTGTGCTGAAAACAAGGTACCAAAAATTGGCATGGCAAACATTTGTTAATGTGTAATGTTTAATTTTTAATGTCCCTGTTTGTCCCTTGTCAATGCATTCTGTTTCCTTGGCTTTAAAGGTGCAATGAGTAATCACCACCTGCTCCAAAGAAATAGGGGGCTGTATTTCACCCCAACTACTGGGTCCATACAATCTAAATTCATCAATCATCAAAACCATCAGTTATGAAAAAACAACTGGAGTATGTTAGCCTGTTCATATTTTAGTTGTAGTAGTTTGTTATATTAATTGTATTCTATGTTTTAGAGTATTATAATGTATTCTCTACACTGTGTATTGTATTCTACAGCTATATATACTGTACCTCTCTGCTAGTGTTGATATATTTAAGTCTGTCAGTCAGTTCATTAGACCAGACAGCTGAAACTATGAGAGTCAGTCTAAATATCACTGCTTACTTGGTCCAAAAAAACAAGATTGGGATGGCCGAAATGCCAAACTGAGCTGTAAACCAGTCCTGCAGATTTGCTTTTGAATCCAAGCTGGTGGCACACGTCTAAAAGGCAACGTTGAGGCCAGCAAAGGCTTCCAACCTTCTTGGCGATGTTCTTCCTTGTTTATGGCAATTACATTAATGCCTCCAAATGTATGCAGTTAGAATTGACTCATTTTACAATTCAACATGCTGCACCAAAAACCATCCCCAAGTAACTGCAGAGGGCAGGATTATTTTTTACCTTTTTTTGTTTTTTTTGGTACATTTATTTCAGCCAAAGTCTCACAAAATGTCCCACCAGACTGAAATTAGTGCACCATGGGGAGCAGACTATCAACAAGTTCAGTCATGTGTTGCGTGTTGGAATATTGTGTTCATTAGTCTAGGAAGCTGCTAGGATTTCGGATTCCGCACAGGAGGTACCTCTGTGTGGGTCTTCCTGCAGTATCAGACTGTGCAGCAGCAGAGGTCGTCACCTCTGTCAGTGCACAAGTAAATATTCTCCCCTCCGAGAAACTAAAAGGGTTAGTTTCCAAAGAGTGCAAGTACATGAAAAGATTGCTCTCCTGTGCCAGGCCTTAGTTTTTGTCAGCCTGTGCTTTCTTCTTCATGCAATATGATATGAGAACTGCTTTGTGCGGTGCAAAGGGCTGGGGAGCTGCTCTGAAGTACCCAGCTTTGTCTGTTTTCTTTTTCTTTTCCTTCATGCAATTTGACGCAGAGTATGAAATTGAATTGGGTCTGAGTAGCTGAATTCAATATGCTTATCAGACCATAATAGTCAAGTTCAAAACAGAGAAGACATGAGAGACAGAGCTTCAGAGATGCAGCAGAGCACAAGCTCAAAGTGAGCCCTCGAAGGACGAATAAAGAAAGACATAGCAATCATCATCATCATGGACTATAGAAATATAGAGTAATATAATATACATATAATGCAACGCTTTCAAACTTTCCAGGTTTTCTTTGTTCTTTCTTTACTTCTCTCTTTCTTCTCTCCTGTGTGCGTTTGGGTGAAGGGACCTTAAATGATTTGAAATTCTATGATCATTTTTTTGCCAACTAATTGTCTTAAATATGCTTTTTTTTAATGTCATTTCAATAATTAATGAAGTATCACACTCAAAACGCTTAAACAAAATCAAATATCTTGATAGCCCACACTTATAAGTCAAACCATCTTTGATAAAATGTAAAACTAGCTTTGTATAAAGAAGGTAAAAAGGACTTTTAGCAAAGTCTCATATGATTCTTCAGTGCAGTGCTGTTAAATAAGGACTACAATCATGTCCATCCACAATGCCTTATGCTCTGAGTAAGCCACTAGCAGGTCTCCCAACATGCAACACGACCCATCATTCATTGGATCCATGATTATATATGCTTAGCTATATTAAAATATAGAAAAAGAACTGTTTATGTAAGATATTTAGTTGGACGTGGAATGACACATGCAACTCAAAGGAAGGTCACAGAATCCCCCCGTCACTATTGGTTGGACACCAAAGTATTGGATGAAGTGAACTTTTGACCTGATGTTGATATAAAGCATAGATCACCAAAGTCAGGAGGATTCATTGTCTGCGGACCAGGACTGTCAACCAATAGTTGTTGAGTTATTTCTCTTTGAGATCTTAACATTGTCATCTAAACAGCCACGCCTTAATCATGGCTAAATAAACTTAAAGACATTGGAGAAAGATCTGGATACAATACAGCAGTGAGTAAGATATTCATATGTGGAGGTACCATAAAAGGCTCGCAGGTTTATTGACCACATGCTCAGTTATTTATGTTTTGATTGCGGGAGGCGACCTCGAAATAAAGCTTTGCGTTTGGCAAGTTTATGAATGTGTTTATTGTCTCATATAAGTGTGGTTATTGTGAACATAAGGAAGAATCAGACGTTAGGTGTAAACATGCAGGCGTTCATTTTACTTCTAAAAATAAGAGCAAGATTACATCATTCTTGTTATTATAACGCAATTAACAAAATTATCTCTGAGTGGCGTTACACTGTGCACACTGGCCTGTACACTGCACAAAGGGGAACATCCTTTACACTTTGAAAATATCTAGACTGAGTCTCGCTTCCACTTTAAAAATGTACAAAGGGTGAGGTGAGGTTGGATGAGGTTAAATGATTGTATTACACTGTCACATCATCAATTATTTGGATAAACTAGAACAGAAAAATTGATTTCAGAGAGCTGTAACATCCGCTGGTCACGTAAGCCTTTTCAGATCAGAACTGTGAATTTATTTCCCCCATATTGAGAGGCTGCGTGTCATTTCCCTGTGCTTTAGACTGTGGAACCATACCTTCTCTGAACTCCATGTACACACTGTCAATTAGACTATTTAAATGAAGATGTTAAATTATTTAGTTTTTTTTTTATTGTATTTCAATGTATATCTTTAGTTGTTTTTTTTTTAAAATCGTATTTCAGTATAAATCTGCTGTGCAAAAGCCGCTATGAAACAGCCTCCGGATCATATAGAAAGCCTAGAATCAAATGTTATCAAATTAAATGAGAACAATATTGAAATAATCATACAATTTAAAATGTGTCACGCTAGTGGAGCTACACTGGACAATTTTTAACTCATAAACCCTAAAATCAATTTCTTAAATCATGACTTTGCCCCTATTTCTGAATCATTTCTTCCTCTTCAAGAACATCCTGAACTCAGTGACTAAGTCTTTTGATAGATATATTTAACTCTCTTTCTTTATCAATTACCCTATGTGTTATGTTTTAATCCTAATGTGGGATTCCATGAGTTAATCCCTACAGCTCTGGTATTCCAGGTTTTTCCCATCTAGCTGCATATGTTCCCATTTGTAGTTTCTAGATATATGGTTTGCAAACCATTACTTTCTTACTTACCACATTCCCCTTTGTGGTAATCTAAGAGACGGTGGTTACATTACTGCATTGAATCGACCTGTCAATGCATCTTCTCAATGTGAAATATTAGGTCTATACCTGCAGATCATTTATTCTGTATCCACATGTATCTCATTGGCTGCCACAGGCTCAGTACTGCCAGCATCTGGCCGATAAAGCACTTCCAAGTGAAGTCAAATATCTCTACTTGTAGAGCTTGCTACATCTTTACACACCGGAAAAATAGACTTGCGAGATTAGACAAATTGAGTGCGCCTCATGTTTTTATTCATCAAGTATTAAGGATTTAACTGGTCTGTTGCCCAAATTCTTTTTTTTTTTTTCTCTTAATACAGGGACTTGGGGACAGCTCCATCCACTTAATATAGCCAGTCGCTTCTGATACCAATATCTTCAGAATAATTTGATGCCCTGTTTTAATCTTCCTGCGGCCCACCTTTGGGTCCTGACCCATGCTTTGAAAAACAGCAGTGCATATATATAATAGCATGCCTAGGGCACAGTTATGACCCATATACCCCCTACTAAGTCAAGCTGAGTGGTTAATTAAAGTATTTGTGTGCTGCTCAGGCACTGTGTCTGCGCACTGGGGGATGGATGTCGCTGTAATTGAGGTATTACAAATTGTTTCGTTCGGAATGAATCCCCTGGTCAAAATAGGCAATTTAAACGGTTTAAATGACTCAATGAAATCGCCGGCATGGGAGTGGGCTGATGTGCACATGTGTTTGTGTTTTTTTCCCACCACAACTGATTACTCAGTATGTTTGAGGTTTTGTAAGCCCTTAGACGCAGAAATGGAGGCCACGAAGAGGAAAAAGGCTGCAGGGGAGTGAAATGCGTCCTGCTTTAAAAAAAAAAAAAGTAAGAAAAATATTTCTTCCATTATGATTTTTATCAAATCTATTTGATTGCGTGAAATAATATGATTAAAGAGAGCTTTGATAGGATGTGGCACATTATTCGGTCCCATCCAATCATTCGAGAGGTTGGGAGTAATATGACCAACTCTAAAGGCTGAGGGCTCTTACAGATCACTTTAGCATTCACGACCATATCCTGCGTTTCTTTCAATCCAAACCGGGCATTTATGCATTTAAAGGATACTTTAAATTTAGGATATAAAAAATAATCTTCAGTTTTGCCTGAACAACTCCACAGCGTGGCACATGTATTTGAGGCTTCTTGAAGCGTTGCCCACATTTTTTAAAAGCTACTTTGTATTACTATCAGTGTTCCCTGCAGGGAGCGGGCAACAGAAGGAGAATGCTACCACCCAAATGTGTTTACTCACAGCATACTGTATGTTCCACATGCAGCGGAAAAAGAGTACGTATGTGCTGTGTGTGTGTGATTTGAATGCATCATGTACACCTTAAATATGTAAGTTTACCATTGTTATTCAGCACGAGTGGCTGCGTGCCCATACAAGTCTCCCCTGTGTTGAAGTATAGATCCGCGGTGCTCCAGTGATCCGTCTCCCATTGTGTCTTCATAACAGGACCTCGAACTGACTTCTGTGCATCCCCATAACGACTCTGTGGGTATTCCCAAAGATGACATCAAACACGCTTCCCTCACAGTCCTATAGCTAGCTGTGCATACACATATAGTAGGTGGACATGCATACATGCTTTAAAGGGAAGTATGACACTCCTGGGAGAAAGGAAGTGGAGGACACAATCTGTAGAATAAAATAGAGCAAGATAAGTGTTTTTAGGCATCGGTGCACTAGGTGGTTGTCTAATCAGGATCCGAATCGATACAGCAGAACCAGAGATAGTCTTTTTTTAATTACGTGCAATCTCCTTCCTTGTCAAAACCTTGCATCCACATAGCAACCTTACTTGATTCATTTCCATTTCATTTAATCTTCATACGTGTAGTCTAGAGACCCAAGTGACATCACTTGAATCAATTTATCAGATTTCACACAACTCCCTCTGGAGCCACGAAAGGTTTTATACAGCTTTATTCACATATGCGGTAGTACTACCTAAGACTTGTAAACAGACTTTGATTTGTATAATCGAGTTCCCATTTCATTTCAGACACCAAATATAATACTGAGACAGAGGCTGACGCTCACGATCATATCAAGACTTGAAACTTGGCAGCACATATAGACCATTGTTACCACAGGAACTTTCCCAGGCGACCTTTTTCTACAAGAGTTCCAGGAGCCAAAAACATCCCTGCTCCAGGGGACGCACAGTGGATGCCACTGGTATTAATATAAGGGCGACGGGTGGATATTTCTTGTGAATTTTATTGATGTTAAAAACAATGAAGTTGATTGAAACCAAAACAACATCATTATAATGAATATCATTATAATAAAAATTCGATGTCTGGCTTATAGGGCACCAAAATGTCCAGAAACGGCCTTGGTTGGTTGTAATGGTCACACACACACACACACACACGCTCACATAAACACACACAGAAACGCATGCACGCACACATACACAAACACACTGACACCAATCACACAAATACCCATTTTTGACATGGATTAGCTGCTTCACAGCTAACAGAAGGGTAGAATCAAACAATGGAGCTCCTCTTCTTCATATGATGAAAACCAAATATTAAATAAAAGAGGGACGGGGTGGGGGGTGTGTTAGAGAGCTCAAGAGACAGTGACCATAGAAAAGTGACAGAAAGAATAGAAAAAACATTGAAAATTAGATTGCAAGCAAGCGAGGAATAACAAAGAGGGTGTAACAGGGAGAATGTGAAAGTTTAAAGAAGGCAAGAATACAAGAAAGTAAAGGTTAATAATGCAGCCTCAAAAGAATTAGATTGCGTGTTACAGTGAAATGGATAAAAGAGCAAGCCAGATATGAATAGTGAGAAAAAAGTAAGGGTCAATAAGACAAGCTGGAAAAGGTAGAAAGATATTGAAGGAAAGGAAGGGAGAACGTTTTAATAACCAGAAGGTAAGATAATGAAACAACTGGGAAGGAAACAGAAAAGCAAAGGTGAAAAACAAAGACAAGAGAGGGGAGGGGTTTAGAGAAAGGAATCTTAAAAGGCAGGACAGTAACACAGAAAGTTACAGAGGGAATAAAAGAGAAGAGTTTACACTAATAAGGACTAGTACTGCATGCATCGACTGAATGTGATCAACTGATCTTTTTATTACAGAACAGCTTGTCAGTCTGCAAAAGGTTTTGAAAGTCTTGTTAAAACCTTGTGTATTCAACCATTTTGACCAGTTGAATGAGATTCAGTAAACTCATCATATAGCAATACTCAAACAACATTGTTAGCTTGTTAGCATACTTTACATCCGTGACATTTCTTGTCGATAGAGAATTGTCTTTCATTCTTGTCATCAATATATGTCAGATGACTCATATGAAACCCCAGGGTGTGATTCCTAATAGTGTACGTCCGGCATGGTAATGTCATTGAGAAGAAAAAAAAAAAAGTCCAGTCATGTCTGGTCTGGGTGGTGCAGTGGTGATAAGTGCTGCACCTGGGAATTGGACATTTCAAATTGGGAGCAAACCCAAGTAAATATTTGAAAAAAGAAATGCTAACTGTAATGAACATGGGTATCTGAAAAACATTCATGAAATCCATGTTTTGGTTCTTATCCTGAACTAACTAACGAAACGAACTAAATGCAACCCATTCAGCGACTTTCTGTTCTATCCATTCTCAAAGTTATGTTAATTATATGTTAGGCACAGGTGAGAATACACTTTAGTTCCGAGTATTTTAACATTTCCTTTGTCAGTTCAAATGTTTTCCTAGTGCAGGCTGTAAAAAGAAATATCTCTACTGAGACGAAAACAAACTACAGACAGGGGGCAGATTAAAGGAAAAATCTGATTAAAAAACTTGAGAAACATATCAAATGTGGATGCTTCTGTGCACCGGGGCTCACTGAATGGTTTGGCAAGTATAAAAATGAGGAGAATAAAATTGGCTTTTACAGAAAAAGTATCCTACTGTCCTATGCTGTACAAGTGTGTGTGTTTCTTCACTTGTCAACTAACCTCCCATGTCAATCTCTGACGACCTTGCTACTGCGTCTGAACCCTGGTCCTCGTCTGGTCCTGCATCTCCGCGCTGTACTCTGCGGTCCTGTCTTCCTCGACCCCCTGCCCCGTGTTGCTGCTCGTCTCTCTCTGGGTTACAAAGGTGTGGAGGAAAGACAGGGCAGCAGAGCATTTCCACCTCTTAGCTGGCCCTGCTGCTGACCCACTCGGCACATCTCCTCTGACAAGAAACATGTGCAAACTGAACTGTTGAATTCAAAATCGCTGGTAAGCCAGACAAGTATGGAAGCAAGGAAAGCAAGCGGTTGTGCTAACTTGGAATAATGCTAGCCGTTAGCGCTAACTTGGTTCACAGCAAAGTACAAGCTGGAATCAAGTAACAGACAGATATTTTATCAGAACTTTGAGGTAGTCCAACTTCCTTGCTTACTTTTCCCCCCGCTGTTCAAATATGAGCTGCTGTCGTAGAGCTCCGGGTGCCCACGGACTCTTTACAAACGCGGAGGGGGCCAACAGTTTCACAGGGAGGGTATCACATGTACTTACACGTGCGTAGAACAAAGAAGCCCGGATTACAACACAAACACAGAGGGAGTGTGACATTCTCTGATCAGGATGCCATTACAATATCATAGCGTACAGTTTGCTAGTTTTGCTGCTATATTCAATTTCACATAAATAAACCATTTTGCAGTTCACACGATTTTGATATGATCAACCAATGTAGATATGTATATGTTTTTATGTGACCCCCAACAGACCTGTTTTTTCCTGTGTGCGTATTGAACAGTATGCTCGTGCATAAACTTTCAGACTGCAGTGCATGAAACTTTCAACAAATGTCAAGTAATGTAACATTTCCCCGACTTCAGCAAGTGGTTTTGAATGTATTCATGAAGTCTTTCCCTGCAGTGGAGCAGCGGTGTCACAGTAGTTGCTTTCTGAAGTGCTTCCATACTCAGTGTGAACACTAGGTGGAAAGCTTTCTATGTGGTTTCCATGTTACATCATGTGAGGAGGCAGCGGGAATGAAGCAGTGGGAAGCTGAAGGAGCGGGGGTTTATTGCGTCGGGTGAAAGGATGGAAGGGCAAGGTAAAGATTATTTGATATTCCTTTTCTCTCTCACACTAACACACACTTATTGTCTCTGTCTCCCTTTTCCATCTTTTTGGCCGCTATCATTTCTCTCCTTGGGGATCTTGTTGTCAATTCCTCTCAAGACTTATAATTGCTTTGCTGGACTCTCCATGTAATGGCCCCATACTGAGTAATCCTGAGCACTGGGCCTGTGCTCAGCCTATAACTAAAGATTACTTTATTGATCCCTCCCTCTCCCCCTTTCTTCTCTCTGTCTCTCGGGCTCATTTCTCCACTTTTTCCATGCCCAGTAGTAATTTCCTCAATGTTATCCTCTGCTGTTTCCTACCACTGGGTGCACATGACCCCATGCTGTGTAAAGCAGGGCCCCTGTGGGTAATTTGATCCCGCCCGGTAGTCAATGCTTCGCTTTTTCTTCAGCATGGCTGACTCAGTCCACTAAAGATTTCTGCTTTTGTGAAGCGACACCACATCATTACTGCAGAAGCTCCTCAGAGTACAAGATTCAAAGTAGGTGGTGATAACAAAAAGGGTGACATGATGAGATAACACATTTATTTAGATATAGAAGGCCATTAGAGCACTTAGGAGGGAGAAAAAACTAATAAGAAGAGTAAGGTGCTACACACTTGGCATGAGCTAGTGCTGGATTGACAACTAGATTGCGGCAGAGCTGAGGACTCTTGACTTGGAGTTAAGATCGTAGGTGGCTTTTAGATGCGCTGCCCACTCCTGCTTTCCACACAGAATCTGCTGGACGCTGCCTTGTTCAGAAAGCTATTTCACAGTCAGTTTAACAACCCACTCCTGCAGGAAATATTCATACACTCGTTCCTTCCCACCACAATTTCTTCGGGGGAAATTGAAGCTCAGATTCTCTAGGAATGAAGTTCATATTTCTTTTGTTTATTGTAGAGAGACAGAGAAAAGTCATAAAAATGACAATATCATGTTCTCAGAGTGAGTCTACGTGGAACAATATCTGTTTTCTGTTCTGGGCCAGCAGTAATCCAACAGGCGATTCTTTCATTTTTTCTTTTTTACCATGCAGCCATAAACAGCATAGGATATTACATGCAATGCTGAACAGAGGGCCACAAATGACAGCAGTTATGAATCTGAAAATGTGAAAACCAAGGAAAGAACCTCACAGGGATAATAATATACATCCAAGGCAGCTTATGTATTAGAAACTGGAGTCAACCGGGAGAGTTAACTTAAATAAAAGGGACATTTATGAAAGAGGGTTATGGTGGCTGATAAACACAAGCTTTTCATTCATGTGGACTGCGGCCCATTTGTAACTGGCTTATGTAGTGACTTATACAGTTGTAACTTTAGATTGTCAAATAAAAATCTCTCATCCTCATTTTACGGTATTGTGAGGGCTGACTTCTAACGTACTATCTTTTCATTATTTTCTCGATAAAATCTAGACTTTATAGGATGGATGCTTTATGTTTCCATCGACACAAAGGGCCTGGATTGCCTCTACATTAGGTTTAATTTTTGAGCCGTTAAAATAGACGTGCAAAAGTTATTTCTAATCTAGTTTTTAATGCTGTTGCCAGCTGTAAAATCGCCTGGAATTAAGAACGACATGTTCGACCTTTTGCATACACAATAAAACGATGTGTGCTGAGATAGATTCTGGCCATTTCACAGAATGGTGGTGTTGAAATGTTCTGTATTGTCTTAATACATACAAAGAAAGTGCTGAAGTAGTCAACCAGTAAAACACACAGAGGAGAAAATAAGGGAACTCATCCAAGGGAAGTTGGATTCATTTATATAGAGAGCACAAAGTCTGCGACGTACTGTAGTTCAGTCTGCTGCTCCACTTGGTGTACTCCTCACTGCAGTACACTTCCAACAAACCCTAGCATTAAGCCGTCTGCTCTGCTCACTCTTTTGCCGCATTCTGCAGCCACATCGCACATCTGAAAGCTGTGCTGGCACCTGCTGCCGCTGCTGTTCATACAGCACTTTCCAAACTCCACCTCCATCACAATATCCACCTGCAGGGTGTGATTCTACGTTCCCTGAGGGGGGAGGAAGTTATTATCTTCACACCCCACTCCCCGCTGTGCTGAGCCTGGTGACGGGGTCAGAGCCTCGAAGCCAAATATCAACAAAGTATTTATTATACATTCACATAATAATCTATTGCAAGTTGGCAGACTGAAATACAATGGTGGAAGTTCAAAAGGATATTTTGACAATTAATATTTTTGGCCATATGTCTACCAGCTAGTCAACTGTGTCTGTCTGCTGTTTGGTGCTGGGCAGGTAGTGTAGAGTGGGGTTTTTGGACTTTTCCACTGAAAACAGCTGCCTGCTGCGGCTGAAACAAGGTTAACGAAAGTGGTGAGACTAAACCAAACAGTAAAGTTGCAAGCTATGAAAACAAAAGAATGAGCTGAATTACCCGATAAACCTAAAACTAACTGGAATTTTGGGCTGCAAAAATCCAAAATCCCCCATCTGGTGTTTTTGAGTGACTTTTTTTTTCTGAAGGTCATGGAGACTTGGAAGTAAGCTCTGTGTGGGTATACTCCTGCCTTACAACACGGGAGCAAGCTCTGCTGGGGAGAGACATTCTGGAGAATCCCTTAGATTACTCAGGGGCACGCAAAGTGCCCACGCCACGCCAAGGTGAAAAAATCATTATATTTTGGATTTTTATTTGCAGTTTTTATGAACAATCAACTTTGAATATAAACTATGAACCACAAACTATGAACTACAGACTATGTACAAAATGTGTTTGAGTGTGAATGTAAATGTGTGTTAGTGTGAGTGCGTGTTTTTACAGGATCTTATTTACAGGATGCATTTGTGTAATGTACATCAATGTGTCATTTATATATTTTTTTATCACTTTTCTCTTTCTCTATAATAACAAATTAAATATGAACGTCATTCCCAGAGAATCTGAGCTGCAATTCCCCTCAAAGAGTATATGGTTATTTCCTGCAGGAGTGGAATCATACATTTACTTTTTATTTCTAAAGTTCATTTTTGGTCATAATACTTTTGTACTTTTACTGAAGTAGGAAAGAAAAGATCTGAGTACTTCTTCCACCACTGCACCTAGTTGAAGCTAATGCACTAAAACTGTGTGTGGCTGTGACACAATCTGCACATACAGACGTTCTTCACATCAAAGCACTATATCCACAAAAAAAAGGCAGCCTTGAAAATGTTATGTTTTAGGACCATCGTATTGCAGAGTTTGAAATACAAACACAAACAGATTTTCAAGGTTGACTAGAAGAGGCAGTAAAAGTTTGATGCTAAAAAATGCAGAAGACTGTCAGAGCTCTTTCCTTCTAGTTACCTGCTGTTCTGAATGTCCTCTCATATGTAATGACAATAACAGACTGATATGTCCGTGTCGCTTTAAACCTTATTCAAAACTAATATATAATTAAAAATATTATCTTTGACTTTGAAGAGAGCAAATAGGTACAAATGGGTCTGTATTTTCATTTTAGACATGCACATGACTATTTTCAAACCATGTTACATTGTTCAGCATAACATCTATGGGAACCCAAAACTGTCAGAAATATAACTCAATAAATATTATCTTGGTTAGATGTTCAAATTAAAGTCTAAAAGTAAATATAAAGCTTTCTACTTTTCCTTAAACCTTCAAACTGTTGGAAAAAAGGCAAAGAAGACTTATTTAAGACAATATTAATTAACATTATGATTTCTTTATATAGCCAGTTTTATTTTTAATTTGTGTGATAAGCTTTCACTACATTTTCAGTCAGTTTCGGGACTCCACCCAAAGCCTCTTCCTTAGTTCATAATATGAAATTACGCTCTCGCATTCTTTCATTCTCATGTCATTTTATGAAATAATTGTCGTCGCATGAAATTATGCATACATACACCAGTGATTTTTAATTCCATTTGTGTGCATGATGTGTATTCTTTTAGTTTTTCCCTGCTGCGTCACCCAGGATCCCACACAATCTGAGGATTGAGGCATTTTAGGAGGTGCTGGATGAGGACACACGTGAGCCTGAATCCCTCACCCAAGAAACACATCTTAATGAGCTCTGGCCTGGTGCCTGGTTCACCAAATTTCACCAAAACAAGATGTGACTTGCAATATGACATCATTTCTCTCACGCTAGGTTTGATGTTAATTAATGTCTAATTAATCAAAATTAACACCATACTTTGGACTCATGCATGAGCGTGTTGGAGATGTGTAGGAGAGACAATCACTTGTGAAAGCAGATGTTGCCATCATTTGTGGTCCGTCTGTGAAATGGGCCTCTGGATCTTCCTATTTAAATGTCTCTTCTCTTTAATCTGTTGCATCTCAACTATGAAATTTCAAGGTATATTGTTAATCAAGTAACCATTTTCAGTTAATCTCCCTCCTGCGCTGACATGCAGCACCTACAATGTTCAGGGTTTCCTTCTGCTGGTGATTGGTGAGGTTGTCGGCATGTTCTGAACTGACAACAGCCTCAGCTAACTTTAAAACAACTATTAGACTTGTCAAATAAAGCCTTGGAGACCTTTAAGGGAAAAAAGGACAGTCTTACTATTTCAGACAGAAACATTCAATGCTGCCGGCTAAATAGACGACTACAGCTGTTCCTGTCTGACTGCTTTTACATCTGAATGAGAAAAGCTCCAACACGAGCAGGCTTAGGACAAAACCCAGTACAATGCAGTAGAGAAATGATCGGCATTTGATCACGTTTATTTTTGCCAATATTGATCCATTAAAATATCGCCGGAGGGGCCCAGATATCGATCCGTAGGATATAAGGTATCAGGTATTTCCTGCTTAATGTCCTGGTGACACCTTTTTTCCTCCATGGTTGCCTTTTGTCGCTGCAGAGGAAACACAAAGCGGGTTCCAATCCAATAAGAGATCCAGTTACTTCATTGTTGAAAGGAAGCATTTCTCTCCTGAGACACAGCAGTCTGATTCTATTCAGCTAGACTTTGTTTTCAATGATCATGCAAGTTCTGTATAGCTTTTTGCTTCTCATAACAATTTAGTTTTCATAAAATGAGTAATGTATTTATTCAGTTTTCAGCAACAGGATCCTGACTGCAGTGTATTTAACGGCCGCCAATGTCAATAATACCAAGGATTTTATTAACATATTACCAAGGAACATATTACCTTTAATATATATACTTAGCCAAATACATTCAACATTTTAATTTTGACATATTTAATAGGTTTTATCTTTATATCTTGACCGAAACAAAGATGGCAACCAAAATAGTTTGCAGGAGGTTTCATTTTTTAGAGATTAACTGACTACACATTGTTTTTGTTTTTTCACATATGCTGCTATTTCTTATCTCTATAGTGTGATGTGGTACAGCTTTGCTCTTTTGCTCTAATTGTATTTGACTTTATATTTGTTCGATTATCTCTGCATATTATATTTCATTCTAAAGTCAGATCAACTTCCGATTTTAATGTTATGGTAAAAACACGGATTCAGGCAGCAGAATATAAAAATAATGCACTTGATAACAATACAGAAAGACTCAACATCATCTTGTCTCACATCTTGCTGCCACTGCTGCCCAGGATTAACAACAAGCTTGGAGATTGGTTCCACACATTGTTCTTCCAAACAGCCACCAATGTTGCCTACAGCAAAATGGAGTCAGCACGCACCACCCTCCATACCCTGAAAAGAAAGATCATCAGACAGAATCTCACTGAGGGCAACTTGCTACAGCTGACAGTACTCTCCCCTCAGGAGAGAATAGCCAGCTCCACTCAATCACAGCTACTTCTGTCTGTTACTGTGGATAACGATCCATTTCTATTTTAAATTCATCTTGTACTAATACTCCCAGCAAGGAAACATCTGTCCTTTTTGCCTCAAAGCATGTTTTAGAAAGATGTTTTCTTCCCATATAACGACTGCTACGTAGTGTTACATAGTCTAATGTACAGAAGTGGGTGGAGGTACGGCAACTAGCCAGGTGGAGCTGTTGCTGGACTCAGTTGGAGGCTAATTTGAAGCAGTCTGCAGTCTTGAGAATAAATTGTTATAAAAGGATAATTTGAACTATTACAATAGTGGCTTGTTAATAGGTTAATTGAAAGACAAACACAAACACAGGTGTACCCTGAACACAACACATGGATGCAGAACAGCCTGAATCAAGTTCACTCTGTGTTCCATAATTTCTTATTGATAATGCAATCCTGATGCAACACATTCATAATCTAAAATGTGAGCCATTTTTATTTATGTTAATCATTGTCAATGAAATCTGTCCATATACTACAAAATGTATTTATCTCTTGCCTGTACTTACAAGTAGTAAGTTACAAGTAGTGCAATAAAATGTTCTTGCATTTATATTTCATATTATTTGTTCTTTCCATGGTCATTGTTCCTTGTAGCTCTGCTTTGGTCTCAACCAACTCCTGCAGGAAGTGTCTGGCTTTAGCAGCTAATTGCTCCACTGTGTCCACTAGCTAGTTGCTTGTTGGAGACAGGTCAAAGTTCTCATTTGTCCAGTAAAAAATCTAAGCGTATACCAGATGGGTTGGCCCTCAATGTTGAACAGACATTCATTGTAGCACGCTATGACTCTTGATAGCTTTGCTAATGCTCTAGCGCCACCACAAGGTTAACATTTATGGTTTTGAGTTAAATGTATGTAACTATTAGATGGATTGCCGTGACATTTGGTGCAATAATTCATGTAAATTGTAATCATTTTGGTGATCCTAAACTTTTCATCTGGCGCCGTCAGCAGGTCAGATTTCAAATTTGTCCAATACTTTGGTTTATGACCGAAGTTTATGAGAAAGATTGTTGATATTTGAACTCAACACCCAGACGAATTCAGCCCCCCGCCCCGGATTACCATCCCTCTCTCTCCCACTGCCTTTCTTTTTATACATCCATGAGCTGAAACCGCAAAAGAAGCCGAAAAAAAGAATGTTCAGTACAGCCCCAATGGATCGGTCCCATCAACTGTGTTTGTTTCCCATTTACAGAGCCAGGGCTGTGTTTGAACAATGGATTTTTTTTTTCTTCCGGCGTACACACAGAACGGACAGCTAGATTGAGGAAATATTCGACAAAAAGTGTATAGGATTAGAATCACAGACTCCAGCTTTTATCAACAAAATAGTGAAATGTCATGCCGGTGGTAGAGCTGCCGGATCAGACGATGCAGTATGGGTTATATTAGAAAGCAAAGACTACATTTCCCAAAGACGAGACCTTTTTTTACGAGCCAGATTACTTTTAATGTGGACACTACACCTAGAAATCGTTTTTGTATTCTGTAACAGCTTTTAACATGACGCCCCTGCTAAGTGAGTAACTTGTTTGCACATTGGCTCATAGATGTATCTGTGTTACATTGAATCAGACAGTAAGGACACTATATACAGAGGCCTTGTTTGTTGTGCATTTGGCTCATCCTCCTCTTCTCTCACCTGACTTAGATCTGAGGGATAATAAATTCTGAATTTCCTTCCCAAACATTAGATCCATATGGCTCTCCCGATCTTAGGCAGTTTAATCAATATCTGTGAGCACACAAAAGCCTCTCCCAAAGACAAAAACTAGATCCAAAAATCTCTTGGTAACGGCACCGGTAAACAAACCCGGGAGCTGCTTCACTGGCAATTAATGGGGAACAGACTTTGTGGATAAATGGAGACTTGTTTTTCTGACTCTAATCAGTAGAATAAAGTTGTTCACATGCACAGCAATTGATCGAGATCAAACATGAATGGCATTATGCTGCATGTATAATGCAGCATGTGATCTACAGAGCCTAGAAGATTAAGTGTTTGTTCCCAACTAAGATGTGGGTAGGTACATTTTTGTTTTGCTTCTTCAAGTGCTCTAAATTCTCCTGCTAATGACTGTCGGAACAGAATAAATCCTCTTGGTTATGACAGAGTTAAACCACATTAAGAGAATGAACTTTTTGTCTCACGCTGAGCTCTCACCTTGAAATTGATTGCAGAGAAGAGTTTCAGAATATCAAACTGTAGCTATCCCCAGGAGACCACATTAAACGTCCATACCTACTGTGATTTTGTTCACTGTCCATTTTAAGTATTGGACATTAACAAGTCACAATAAGGGTTTGTAACTGAAGTATTTAACATCTACCTTCCGGCTATTAATGGCTGATCCAAAACGCCACGTGCAGGGCTAGGCGTGCACACACTCCCCCGCCTCTAGGACTTTGCCGGAAAGAGAGCGGTCAGTAGCTGCTGAGACGGACCTTCAGTTAGCGGCTGTAGCATCTCGAATAATTATTAATATTGATTGGTAATCAACTGTGACAATACTGCATTGGAATTGAACAATTTCAAAAAAGAGGAATCAGTTTCTTTAGCCGCTTGAGACATAGAAATAGAACTAGGTATAGATATCCCTCTGCTCCTTCTTTTTATAACACCGCCAAGAAACAATGATTTTGTGTGTGGGATTGTGAGCTAAGAACCCCACTGTATCATACCTTGGAGAAAAAAACTGACAGACGAACTGTAGTTTCACGTCTCTATCTCTCCCCTTTCTCTTTTTTTGACCTTTTATTTCCTTGAAAAGAGGTATTTTCCTCTTCCTGTCACCACTCTTTATTTGGGAAATGCTGATATACAAATATGTGCTGTAGGTATTTGGGTAAAAAAGCTTTGAATGCCTTCAGAGAGGCAATGGTTTTTGAAGCAGGCTTCAAAGGGTGAAGTTTTTTTTAGACAGCCGTCAGTTTGTGACGAAGACTTTTTCTGAGGACGTCCAAAGACTTTTTTCTATGCCAGTGTTTTAGCTTCTGCAGAATATTGACAGCAGTTTCTGCCAGCATTTGTTTTCAGTGCCAGTGTAAGTCTACACGGAAGTAGAGGAAGTCTTTCAGAAGAACATGAAAGCCATTTCATTTATTTTAATAAGCTGCAGCAAGAGAAGGAATGAGTCATTTAATAGCACTCATGGAAGTCGTTTTTGACAGTTAAAACTGTTTAGAAGGAGACAACAAGATGTAATTATGAATGTGGGTATTTATACCAGGATATGTTTAATTTCTATCTTGTTATGATTCTTCGAGAGTGTTTTTGCAGGACAGCTGCCAAACTAGAGCAGGTGGGAGCCAGGGAAAGAAGCCAGCCAGCTTTCAGAGTCTGAGACATTGATTTTCAAAAGGGAGAGGGGGGCATGGAGAGCTACATTAACTGTAAATGTACACACAAGAATCAGATATACTGTAAATCTGATTAGGTCTTTAAAAGAGCAATCTGACAAATGATAGTTTACTAGTTTAGTTAGTTTATTAGAATCCCACTGCACCCACAGAGAAGTCCCTTAAAATACACAAATGTCAAAGATTGACATAATTCTCACACACGCACACACACACACACAGTAGTAAGTACACATAACAGTAAGCATAACCGCTCATACGGCCTGACACTTGACACTGATTCAGTCTTAGTACACACAGGCTGTCCTAAGTTGCATACTAACACACTATTCATATTAAGTATCACGTACAATTCTGTATGTAGTGCATTCTCACTGCATAGTATGTGGATTTTGTATACCCGAGAATTTCCTGGATGTACACTACATTTGCAAGAATTTCTCAGTATGTGGCGTAAGCTTACTGCTCATGCTCAACTGCCCCACAATGCATTGCGTCTAGGTGTCTTGAGACAAACCGCCGGTTTCTTTGTGCTGTATTCATTTTTAAGCGCCAAAACAGAGAACTGTAAAATAAATAAATAAATAAAATTAAAAAAACTCATCATCACTCTGTTAACTTTAAAAAAAAATGTTTTTAATTTAAAAAAATAAAATAAATAAATAAAAGTGTAAAGTGTATTTTTTCAAGTTAAAATAATAATTGACATTAGTTTACCGTCTTAATCGCTAGTTTCAAGTCTTTTCAATACAGCATGATGTTCATCTAGTAAATTATAGTCCCCTTTGGAGTAAAATAGACGATAAAGCAGCGTATGCTTTAAGGAGTTTACCACGGCGTTGTCCGGTTTGGTTGGCGACCGTGTTTTGATCTTAGAACTTAAACCGTTTCAAAGTATGTTTTCAGTTCAACATTTTGGTCGCCTACAAATGTCTTATCCGGCGTTCGGTTGTACCACTTATCGCTAACTGTCATGTCACTTCTGATTTGAAAAAAAAACGAGATATCGGCGGCCAAAATGTCAAACTCAAGGCTTCACAACGGCAGTCTGCAACCCAAAGAGTGATGTGACAGTAGCTATATCCACTTCTTATAAAAAGTCTATGCTTCGTGCGCTATCCCCTTATAGGAATGTTTAAACAAGTAGTACTTAAAAGGCTTTCTCCATAAACCCCAAAAGGGCTAACAACATGAAATAAAAGAAAAGAGTGAAGGCTTTCAAATATGCAAGAATGAATTAATTAATAGAAGGGCAGTATGACATCAGGAAGGGTAATTGGAAAGTGAAATGTGGGAATAAAAACAGGATCAAGCAGATAAAGGAGAGGTAGGGTATACTGAATAGTTTGACAAGTAGCAGTTTGACAAGCAGCAGTGTGATGGAAGACCTTGAAGTCTGTGAAAAAGCAGTGAACTGTGTCAGGCACACTGAGGGGGGTCAAAGGGTGGAACAGGCACAAAAAGGTCACACCGAAGACCATATTCCCACCTCAGATCTCTGAGTTGTCAACATATCAAAAATAAATGTAGTTTCTATCTCTTTCAGCCTTCATTTATTTTCATTTTTCCCTGGATTTTGTTTTACTGTCTGACCCCTTACTTTTAACATTAAAACATCAAGGGAAAAAATCAACGAGCTAACAGTTATTCTTACATGTAGATGGTTTGACTTAATGAGAGACAAAAACCTGAAGGTGATGACAATTTGGATGATTTTGACCTAGTTTGATTTCACTAATACTTCTGCATGGGCTTTGCACTGGTTTGCTGGGCTCGTATTACATTTATAATGTAAGTGCACTCAAGTATTACTGATATATATAGATGTTGACGTTTTTCTCACTCCTTAGATTGACTATTTCGCTTTATTAAAACCAAATGACTTATATAACACTTAAATAACTCCCCAATAAACTAACAAGCGAGCTTTAATTAACAGCTTATTTAAGCTGAATACAAAAACAGGCATACAATAAAACTGAGGGAACGGGCTAAGGTAATACAAGAACTAGCAGAAACTAGGGTGGCACTGAGGAACACCAGGATTAACGCAGGGATGAACTCAGACGGCACAACCACAGTAGAAAATATTGACAACAAACTAACAAGGAACAATGGGACACACAGGTATATATATACAGAGAGAACTAATCACAAGAACAGGACACGGCTGGAGGAGACAAAGACACAGGGTGATTACACACAGGAGGATCAAATCAGGGCGGGGCAAACAAATCCCTAAAGGCGGGAAAAACACACAAAGACAGGAAGTAAAACCAGACGTGATTCTTGCAAAATAAAACAGGACACAGAAAAAACTAAAAGCCACGATCATGACAGAATGACAGAAATTTATAGATGATATTTTACATAACACTGAGGTACAGAAGACGTCAGAAGTCAAAGACATCCAAGTGTCCAAATGTCCCATATGCACATTTTATCAGTGGCTTACTTATGAGACGGGTGCAACTTCTTCACATATGAGTGTAAACGGGCAGAAAAGTATATCTTTCTTCAGAAGCTTTTCCTGTTAAGTCAAAAAGTAATGTATAAAGTTAGTTACATGTAATGTAGTCCAAATAAAATCAAGTTATTTGACTGCTCTGCATCATAGACAATCTCAACACAATTATTGTACTGAGGTGCAGGTGCTCATACTATGCTTAATTATGAATGCCAATGCTTTTCTTGGCAATATCTGCCATGTGTATATAAAACGATGCAACTAATTAAAAATAAGAAATCGGCTAACATGAACAGGAAAACCAAAAAAAATGCCTTAAACAAAACTCATCACCCCTCTAGCACAATAGCACTTCCAAAGTATGACTTGGAGTTGCAGTATTTCTCTTTTTGCACGTTTTTCATTTTTGTTTTTTATTATTATTTTTGTGTTTTAGAATTTGTTCATTTTCTTGTTTTGCAGCTTTTTTCCATTAATGATTGCTAGGCCTGTCATAGTTCGTGACGTTTTTATGTAAACAAACAGGCGTGTAACCACAGCGGGCAATATCGAGGTCAGCAATCGACGTCATGTCCATTTAATGTACGATAAGTCCATAAACCATAATGATGGCGCGTTTGCCTTTTTATGCAGTATTTGCAGAATATACTTCTGTAAAGGCTTTTGACCGCAGGGGCCACTTCACTGTGTTCTCTCTCTCACACACACACACACACACACACACACACACACACATACTTGTCAGAAGGCAAGTGGCAGTATAA
The DNA here is from genome assembly GCA_943590825.1 of Bovichtus diacanthus. Lineage (NCBI taxonomy): Eukaryota > Metazoa > Chordata > Actinopteri > Perciformes > Bovichtidae > Bovichtus > Bovichtus diacanthus. The sequence continues at coordinate 2,379,295 of CALSBV010009827.1, read as the reverse complement.
AGCGCCCTATGAAACATCAAGTGGTGACTTCCACGCTGGCGGCTCGGGGGTTATATTGCTGACCTTGGAGGAGCTCTCAGATGCTTTCTTTGCTTCTGGAAAATCACTCACACCCTCCGCTCTTTTCTTCTCCCCTCTGCTGTCTCGTCACTCTATGAATCACAAAGCACAGCCCTGATCGTGGAATATGCTCTCACACATCAGTGATTTTGAATCAGTCTAAGCTCTGTCACAGTTCTTTCTGCCTTTCTTTCTTTCTTTCTTTCTTTCTTTCTGTCTCTCACTCACCAGTCTCACTTTCTGTGCACCTCTAGACTGCTGGGAACATAGTTTGGAGAAGGCTACTCGGACCAGTATAGACGAGAATGAAATGTACCTTGAACAGAAGTTAGGTCTTTGAGTCAGGTATAAGTGATCTCTCAGAAAGGACAACCAGTAAAAAAAAAAAGGAAAAAAAATAAAAGGTATTTTTTAAAACAGGGCCGCTCATTTCATCAAGTTTTGATAGCTTTCTTCCACTTGATTGAACGAGATACTTTAGGTTTAAGTATTTTCATTACAACCTGATGGCATCAACAGAGTGAGCAATTTCATTTTGAAGCACATTAGGTAGTCCATTTTTATAAATGTTTTCCACATGACATGAGATAACTCGCATTAAAGCACTTAAGTTACACTGGTAGTTCATCATGAGAGAGCAGAATACTTACCGACTCACTTTAACAAGGTTTTTCATAGATGAGGTCTTCCATTTTGGGATGAAGTAAAAGGTAAATCCACCCAAAACTAAACTTTACTGATCTTATAAAACTGTCCAATAAATCTTTGGGGAATAAATTCAGAGCAAGTAGTGTTTATGACTAATGTCTCTAAAGACTGCTTTCTTAGATATATGGTCTCATTGCATGTTTTGTATAGCATGTGATTAGCATTTAATGCATCAATCCTGTATCATCTGGTATGTTCCTGTTTTAGAGGACATGTCTAGCAAAGACGGGCCTACCTGAGCCTCATCTTTTATGTACTCGTGTTCTCAATGTGCATGACTGCACCTCAATTAGTTCACTGGATGGGTGGATTGATATTCAGTTCATGGCTGCCTTTTTGTGTCTTAAAGTCAAAAAGATTGACACATTAGGATGTGACACTGACTACCACAGGAACTGAATGAATGCTGCTGATTGCAACATAAATTGAACCTTTTAAAGTTTTGACTCATCCACAACAGGGAGGTATTTAAATGGACTGCTGACCTGCAGTCAACACTGTTGTTATGGAGCAGCACTGCTACTGCCAGCCCTTTCTTTCTACATTGAGTTTGCTCTTCATAATGGCCATCAATAGTAGAATGTTTCATTTCATTTCATTATAAATGCCATTTATATTTATTTAAGACAGGTAAAGGTTAGGTAGTGTGTGCTCATTTGTAAATAATAACGAATAATAATAATAATACACAAATAAAAGTCAGTCCTCTATTCATTTATGGAAGAGCCCAAATCACTGCACTTTCCACAACACTATTCTTCAAATATTTCAGCCTTGTGTTAACAAATGAAGGGATTATGTCCACAGAAAAACGTGATAGGGCTTTTATTTTGAAACTGGAAGTGTTAAATTAAAAATAAATAATCACTTTGTTTTTTATGTCTGTGACATATTCTACATAGATATCGAAACTGTAGTAATGTTGCTGGTATGATGTCGATATACTGTCAAAAGGTAATTTTCACTGTCTATTCTGTCGGGAAAACTAGACGACACCGCGCTGCTTACGTGGGCTGTGTGTCTGCTCCAAAATAAAAGGTTCCGCTCACACTCGCTGCTAAGGCAGGCAGCAGGCCCGGGCGTTATATGTGATTGTGCATTTAATTTGTCACTTTTTCACAGTGACAATCACTTAAAAAATTGCAGAACGGAAAAATAATACCTTGTGACTTTGACTTTATATGATCAATATTTTTCTCAAACTTATAGTATGTGTGTGCATTTCTTGAGGACATCCATTGACCTCACAAAATGAAAAAAATGTATTGCGTTCAAAGACTTTTTTAAACTTGCTGCGCATGCTTCAGGAGTTGCTCCGTCAACAGCAGGACTTTGGCCAAACTGCTGATTGCTGACCAGAAGTGTCTGTGTTGCACCTGCCACTTCCCTGCAGGAAACCTTCAGCATGCAGCCGATGTGTTGTTCACTGGGGTGACTTTTTATAAGGTCTCCAAGGTAAGTTTTCTTCCTAATGAATCCATCTACAACGTCTTGATTAATGTATTAATTAGAATTCATATATAATTAGAAGTTGTACTAATGTAAGATCAGAACTGAGACATTGTGTAGTGCTCAGAGAATACAAAGCACCTGATGAAGAATGATGTGCTGTCCCTCCCCGTAAAACTTGGGGATAATAACCTCAACATTGCCACCAACGTACTCCCAGTGCAACATTTTTACAAGCCAGGTGTTGGCAACAGTTTGCTGTTGTGAAGCAGAACAATAATCAATTGCAGATGTATTAAGTCTGTGGCTTTGGATGAGATTGTGGTCCAAAACCACAGACCTGCCTTTGTGAAACCTTTTTAGGATTAGGATTATATATCACACATTTGGAGAGCAAACTCTTGAGGTTAAAGTAGAAAATGCATTAAAAAATAAAAAGTACTGTGTTTTGCTGCATCTCTCCCAACATTGTTTTCATCACATATTTTCTTCAATCAACAGCATGTCACAAACTGTGCACCCCAAATTATGATAGAGCTGAATCAACCCTTTATTACTGGCCTGTGGCTGTGGATTGCATTATATTTTGCAGGACTGTTTGACACTGAAATTAAATAAAAAAAGCTTTTGGTATTTAAATGCAAATGGTGAAAGATACCTTGCAACTTTATCAACAGCTATGCAAAGCCAACGTTAGCTAGACCAAAGAATCCTCGGAGTAAGGCAGAGTTTTAATAAATTAGCATATGATTTCACTAATTGACACCACTGATAACGCTCCATGGATTTGGTGTACACTATCCGAAACAGGTTGGACAAATCATTGTCAAGTAAGTTTACAGTCTATAAAGTCCCGACTCAACAAGTTCCAAGTCAAGACCAACAAATCGCAAATTAAGTTCACGTCCTTTACTTTGTGTTATGTGTCCTTCACAAAAAAATGCCATGTTAATTTTCTAAACAGACTTGCAGTAGTGTAGTAAATTGTGTCTTTGTCCTATGAGACAAGTACAATCATTTGTGATTTCTGAGAAAATTGATCACAGCAGAGTCTTTCCCCCCCTCTGTGATAATCCAATTATTCCTCTGCTGGTCTGCACTGCCAAATTCACCTTTCCCTCCTGCTTGTGCTATGTAATTGTCTGCTGTCAGATTGATCTAAGTATATCCCTTGTCAGCAAAATTAAGAGTTGATTCTCCTCACTTTTTCCAAACATAGTTTGAAAATCTTTGGGTTTAGGGAGGATAACAAGTCATTCCAATTCAAAGGGATAAAGGCCGAGTGTCGAGTCATTGCTGTTAAAGTCAAAGTCCACTTGCTATTTTCTTTTTGAAAGCGAAAAACAAAGTCTGAAGTCATATTACGTTGTGCTTTTTTAATAAAGTGATGATGTCTTTCATTCACTTTGTCATGGAGGGTGATTATGAGAGGGTTTGCCTTGTCATTGCTAACAAGAAGAATGCTGCGGTGCAAACGTCAATAGCTAAAGTCACAATGTTTACATTCTTAGTCATCACTTTGTCAAGCTGCGCAAGAAAAACGGTCAATGTCGGTCCCTTATTTAAGTGGTTATCTTCTCTGACAATAAAGGTCCCCTAACCTTAAAGAAGCAATCATTTGAACCACAACCAAGATGTTTTTAGTAACCATAACTACGTACTTATTTGCACTGAACCCTTTCCTTACCCTAACCTAATTGTATTTGTGCCTTAACCTAACCAAACCTTAAATAAAGTGTTATTTATTATTCCACTTTACAATATATTCTTTCAACGGTGCTTTGTAACGGATTTGGAAGAAACAGACAATGTCGTATGTTATTACTAACTTAATTTCATATGGTTTCCAATTCAGGATGATGGAATACTTGATTAATTAATGCTCCATTGGAACGCTTTCACAAACTTGAGGGAGCCAGTTTACATTACCAGCTTCAGTGAAAAAATATTGGCAAAGAAATGTTCAAACTGTACTTGATAAAAATATGTTAAATGTTTTATACACGTGAATGCAGGTAGATAACATCCTATTGCCAGGCTTTGATTACAAATTTCTATCCCCCAACCTTGCACCATCAAACGCTGGGCAAACACCTTGTGAGAGAGCAAACTTTTACCTTTTACAATTCCTCAGAGACACCTAAAAGAATTCCGGACCTTTTGTTTTGAGCTTCAAAATGAGCGGTAACTATTAACAGAAGTCTCGCTGTTGGTCCTCTTTATTCAGTGTGCAATAGCCTGAAGCAGATTGTCGAGATCAAGTTAGGTCTGCTCACACTCTTTTTATTTCCTTATTTTCAAGACAGCGAGTGAAATGCAAGCCTCCTCTCTACGCCGTGTCTTCAGGATATGGTGATGGTGAGTCAATTCCCTGTACATTCCCATTTTCTTCTTGCTCCCTTGTTTTTGACAGTAGTTGCTTTCAGTGTTGCCGTTTGTATCAGTCTTGGTATCTCCAGTCTCATTCCTCTTTTTAGTCTGAATTTAGTTCCTTCTGCAGCCCTTTAACTTCCCCTGCCTCGCAATGTAGCTCTATCTTTCTCTTCTGTCACTTCTGTTTCAGTTGAACCTCATTTCCTCTCATTCTTCCACTTTTCCCTGACTTGTCTCTCTCCTCCAACCTGTGTCTTCATTACAGGATTGGTATGAAGAAGTATTAAGAGTCACGGTAGCTCACCTGCCGAAGGCTGTGTCCTTACTGCAGCGGATCAGGTGCGAGTCCCACCTGCGGCCCATTGCTGCATGTCATCCCCTCTCATTTTTTATTTTTAACTTAGACAAAAAGAGCTACACAACCAATTAGAAAAAAAACACAGAAATAGTCATAATTCTTCCCAATTCGCAGTGTGTTGGCGAGTTGTTAAAATAAGCCAAATGTAGCAGTTCCTGTTTGCCATGTCCCCATGGATGTACAGACAACTATCACTTGATTACCTTTTTGTCTGATTTCGACCCGTTTTTTACGGATGTTTGTTAACGATGCAAGAAGTACGAAGTTTGACACATATTGTGACATTCGGGCGCGTTAAATGCTGTTTCACAACCTCTGCTGCAGCCGCAACGTCTGGCCATGTTGTTAAAGCCTAATCAGTGGGCTGAACTCAAATATCGAACTCCCTGTTGTTTTTAGAACGCCAGCATGCACCTGTCCATTTCGCCTCACAAAGTACCTTTGCCTCACGTCTTTCCCTCCTAACAGTTTAAAAACATCTTGTTTATACTTACAAGTGAGACTCTTAAATTCATTTTCATCCTACATTAGTTCAGTAACAAAAGGACAAACGGTTGCATTAAATAAATAATGCAACAAAAAGGGTTTTGAGTGTAAGGATGGCGGATGTGAATTCAAACCATTTACTATTAATCCAAAAGCTATTCCAGGTGTGGTCAGCCTCTAAGATCCATACATATATTGAATCAATGACAATTCTTATTTCCTAATGTCTCCCCCGGCCAACAATGAGGAGCTCTACCCATATGCTTTAACCTGGGTTGGGAGGGTTACTTTAAAATGTATTCTGTACAATTACTAATTACCTGTTAAAAAATGTAACCCAGTTTTCTGTAACTGTAAATCCCAAAGCCTGGCTGTAACACACACAGAGGTTCCCACTATCAGCCCAAAGTCCACTACCCCTTTCATACAAACACCCCTACAAAGTACTCGTAGGAATTTCTAGAGCTGAGAGAAGAACATGATCTCTCACCGGCTTCCCGATCCTTTTTCTTTCCTGCTGATCAAGCCTGATAGATGAGCATATTGACATGGATAACAAATCTAATTGAAACACATTTGCAGTCAAGGCTGAAAAGATTCACTCAAAAATAAAGTGTTTCTTAATTCTCCCGTGGGAAAGGAATAAAGATACATTGGTATTACGTTTCCATCAAACTAATACAAAAATAGTGTGTGTACTAAGACTTATGGTTGCTGTTATTCGACTGAAGTGACTTTGAACGGTGATGCGTTCACTTACTATACTACTACTGTGTGTGTGTGTGTGTGTGTGCGTGTGCGTGTGCTGACAGGCGTGATGCTGATGTGTAGAAGGCTGAAGAAATGACTGGGATGAATGTTCCCTCCACACACCGAGCGCGTCCACTTGATGAACAATTATCATTCATTACTGCTAGCTGTCAGCATCTCTCTCTCTCTCTTCTAGCTTTGCTAACACTCTGCTTCTTTACCTCCTCCTCTCTCTACAACTCTTTAGCTTTTCCTAGATGTCCTTCAGCGATCGGCATGGAGCTGTCATTCTGTCAGCCCTCCATCAGCCTATCGATTCACCTATCTTCGCCCGACCATGGACAAATGCTTGCATGCCAATTTCTCTCTGTTTTCTCCTACACTTTCCTTTTCTCCAAAACCTTCTCTCTCTGACTTGTTCTTTCGCCCTAAGTAGTTTTGGCAGGGGGGTAAATAATCCATTCTAAACTTTATTTCACTGTGACAAGAAATATTGCTCTTTTAGACCGAGGTAAAAAGTGGTGTGCCAGTGGCGTTTAAAAAGACCAATATAGGTGGGAAGTGTGGTGTTGCAGATACTCAGAAGTGACCTTCTCATGGCTCAGGGAAAACACAGCCTGGTATTCAGACTGCTTTTGTTTCATTATTCAAAATTATTATTCATTATTTTCTCATTATTCACTCCGACATTGAGTTTGTCATTTTCTGTGGGGGAGGATTCGAATTTGCCCAAATCAATCACCTGATATGTAACTACTCTGAAATTGTTTTCCTTCATCACTGATTGTGTTAGCTTAAATACAATAAGCATAACTAAATAGGGTTGCAAAAAAACGTGTAAAAGCAAACATTCATAATTGAATACAGTCAACAACTTAAACGTTACATTTTTTTAGGACCAAATGTACATTTCTCTACTCTAGAAAACGTTAAACGTGTTCATTTGGCTGTAAAGGGTTGTTAGTTTACAGGGAGTTAGAAACGAGAAGATGTTTACAAAATGAAAAATGCCACCAAAGAAGCTTAGGAGTTTTTATTTTTCCTCAGAGAGACGCTAACAGGAGACCATTATTACGGAACTTTACGACAATTCTTGTTTTTGACAGAGAGGGAAGTTTGGCCCTAAGCTTGCCATTGTATTAATACCCTACACCATAACGAAGGGTGCCTCGTTCAGCTCTGAGAGTGACAACTACTAGCATGGCTGAAAACTCAAGGGGCTGCTTTGGTGCGGGTAAGTTGTTTATGGTACGAGGTGCAATTTGGAACTCTTGAAAGTCATTACAGTGACAAATGACTTTGCCCAACTCAATGACTGTGAGGTAAATCTATCAGAAATGGACACGTATGGGTATTTGGTTGCCCAGCGTAGTGCAAATGACATTGCATTACAACCCTGTTTTTTTTTTTTCATAGTGCTGTTGGTGGTATGAGCATTGCCGAGGCAATCCATCCAGTTCTGAGCCTGATTCACTCATTCATATATTCTCTAAAAGCACTCTCTAAAGGTTCTTTCTAATTTATGTAGACCACCAGTTGTAATTGATCTATAAAAAAAAAAGTCTAGCTCATATTGATAATACCTTAGCGGTGCACTTATTATTATTCAATCGAATAAATGAAGGTGTTTCCTAGAAGTGTCCAAGTTACATCAGCGCACATGATGCACATGCAGACTGGATGTAGGAAACACAAAAGAATGATTCAGATCTTGTGCGGAAAGAAACATGATGAGGAGCTATTGTGCAGTAAACTGCGTGATCTGAAAAGAAGTGTGTGTAAAATGGGAAACATCCCTTCCAGCTCAAAGCACATAATTAGATATATGCATGTAGTTATCTGGTCAGAGCCAGTGATTTTAATAACATGCTGGATGTTGTTTCATAGAAACTGGGGAGGAAGAAGGAGTTTCAGTGTGTGACGACGAACAAGAGCAATACCAAACTCTAAATCACCTGACAAAAATTTGAGATACGAGTGCAGTGTCTGTTCGGCCTCTGTACTTTCTCGTGAACCGCTCATGCAAAACACCTGACACTCGACACTGCGCTAGCTTAGATCCTCCGCAATACACACACCATGTCTAAAGTCGATTGGATGAACAGTTGTCGAGAAATCCGAAAGACAGACATCAGAGACTCCTTCCATTTCAGTTTGATAGGCATTGATTTAGAGGTCTGGAACCAGGCTATGGAAAACTGACATCACTGGAAAATAAATGACGCAATGGTGAAGTTAGAGGCTTCGAAAATCTTTTCCTTTTTCTGGCTGCGAGCAGCTGGTTTATCTTATGTTGTGTCACTCTGCAGGTGCCTTGTATAAAAGGAAAAATGCAACTGTGAACACAGATGGGGTGGTGGTAGTCTAGTGGTCACCCTTGTGGCTCTGAGCAAGGCACCTAACCCCGAGTTGCTCCAGGGGACTGTCTCTGTAGTTAGTTTACTGTAAGTAGCTCTGGATCAGAGCAAAAGAGCAGAGCTATTTTGATGGCAGCTCCATCAAAACTGCCCCCGCCGGGGAACGTAGAACTACAGGTGGATGCTGGGGTGCAGAGCTTTCAAACTGCTGTATGAACTGCCACGGCAGTAGGTGTCAGGACAGTTTTTCAGGTGAGCGCTGTGGCAACGGGCATGCAGCAAAAAGAGTGAGCAGAGCATCGTACACTGCCGTGATTAAAAGGGTGTGTTGGAGGTATATTGCAGTATGAAGAGAAAGAACAGTATGCTCCTTTCATAAAGGCAGGACACAGCTTCATTTCAGTCACATATACTGTATAGGCATGGAGACAGTGGCTACACATCTGTGCATTTTTAATTGATGCTGGATTATCATAGAGTTCATTTGGCAACTCGTGTATGAACCAGGACCTTCAGTAGATCAAGTAGCATGAGATAAATAAGGTGTGCCAACTTCAGTCGGCTACAGCTGTCATTGTGTTATTTGTTCTTTTTTGTTTTGTTTATAGTGAAATACAAGTGACCAACATGAAGATGCATATGATACACACACATTGTAGTAAGAATGTGTGTAGCTCGGTGTGGGTGTGTAAACTACATTTCAACCGAAGGAAAAAGAAGGAAAAATAGAAAAGAAAAAAAAAAAAAAAACAGTGGTCTGGTTGGGCCCTCAGGACACAAAGGCGGCAGGTTAGGTCAGGACAGCTGGGTCAGGAAAAAATATGCATTTATTAATTCTTTTCCTTTTTTCCCTCATTCAGTCTTCCTTTTATTTTTTTATTCTTCCCGTTCTCATTTATTTCTTTGCCATCGCCTGCTATAGGCTACTACCAGCTGTCTATTTGGAGAGAGGTGTGTGTGTGTGTGTGTGTGTGTGTGTGTGTGTGTGTGTGTGTGTGTGTGTGTGTGTGTGTGTGTGTGTGTGTGTGTGTGTGTGTGTGTGTGTGTTTTATTTCATGTAAGATACATATTCAATCAACATTTAGGTAAGTATAAGTATCAAATTGCACATATCTAATATTAAGGGATCGGGATTGTGTCCAAAAATAAATAAATCTCGCTGATTGATATTGAACTATTCCTTGGATTTTTTTGTTGCTATATAGTTACATTGATGGTAGAGCCAAAACATTGTAGCTGTTCATTTTTGGAGAGCATAATTTCAGCGTGCGGTCACCTTCATCTTTTCACTACTTGACAGTTTCAGTATTTTCTGTGGCTGCCACCTCAAACGTTAGTGTGAGTTTTATGGCAGTCACACCATAGCAGGGACACCTGCAGAAAGCTCTATCCAAATCACTCTCAAACTCATTCCATCTTCATGAATGCTTTAACACTGTGTCCAAGAGAAGTCAAGTTAGACTAGTTTTGGGTGTAGTCTGATGTCATGTTGTCAGTCTATGCATTATATCACAAGGTGTTCCTGTTGTGTCCTCTAACCAAACATTTATTAAGTATTTGCCATGTGGTTTCTCAACATTTAGCATTTCCTTTCCTTTTATCACACAAATTCAAAGTAAAAACAGACATTTCATATTAACTTTCATTATTTAATAGAAGAACATTTACAACCTATAAACACATACTTTCAAACTGGGGAGAATAAAAAGCATGTCATTATAGAGCCGACTGATATAGCAGAACGGTTTGTCAGCGGTTGTACAAGAGCTGCTTTATGTACAAGTTAAACATACATTAAACATTGTATGGTGACCAGCTGGTTAAATTGTAACTGTACCTGAAAACGAGAAATGGAACAGCAGTATTTCTGCACTGTGTGAACGTCAGGGAGTGAGGTAACGAGGAGGATCCAAACGCAGATAACAGAAGACGAGTTAACAAAAAGAGAAATTTATTATAAAAAGCTTACAAAAAAACAACTAACTACCAACAAACAAGCAACCAGGCAAAAGCTGGAACCGAAACCACTAACCAGGCTGGAACGAGGAAAACCGAGGCAACACAGGGATCAAAAATATGGGAGTCATAGACGAGGAACCGACGAGGAACAATGAAACAAGACAGGAATATACACACACAGACACTAATCACAGATGAGACACAGCTGAGGAGGGCAGGTAAGGAGACAAGGGTGGCAGGGTGATTACAGAGACAGGAAGTCAAACTATACAGAGACAGGAAGTCAAACTAAACAAGACACAAGGGGATAGCACTTTACAAAAGACAGGAAGTCGAGGAAACATCTAGGCCATGACAGTGAATTGATTTGTTTACATTGTGATCGCCCCTCTTCACAGATTCACTACTGAGTTCAATACCTCAAGCACTGGTCAGATTTAGCGCTCCCAAACACAAAATGTGTCCCCTTGCTCTTATCCACACTCACACACTCACATGTGGCCTAGTCATTTGGGGATCTGACAGAAGCTGGACTATCTTAAAATCAGGAATTAGGCACCCGTACTGTGTTTATGCAGCATAAAAGCACAGTGGAAAGAAATTAAAAACTGACTTCATGCATCCTGTAATTATTTGCACGCTGGTTGCCTTTCAGATTAAATGCACCCAAATGGGGATCAGAAACTGGAGTTTGGAGGGAGGACTGTTCACTATGAGCCTTTTTGTGCAACTAATGTGGATAAAAGAGACCAAATTAACATAAATAAAATATAAATTCAAGCATCCGGCAGTTATTCTATGTGCTATTTGGGATGGTTGTATATTTTTAGGGTGTATTTAAGGTGGTTTTTTTCCACATTATCAAACAGTAGCATCCTTCACATCCACATCCACAGATTTTTCTCTGGGAACTATGCCAGTTAAACTTTCTTTTGTTAACAACGAATGCAACATCTTTTAAGTATTGATTAACTGGAGATCATAGAGATGAGAAATGGGAAGAGTTATTTCAGGCAGTGCCAGATGTACAAATCCAAATAATCTTTTGTCTTGACAAGTTTTTCCATTTGAATATAGCGACCGAATATCCAGGAAATCGTCAAAAGAAAATGTGAATTAATGTGCGTTTGTATCCACTACTGTTGCAAACATTAGGCATTGTGGGCATCAACATAAAAAATTAGTGCCGCTAATTCTCCAGTTAGGTAGCATTAAGCCACTGCAGAGGAAGAGGGTGCGACAAGACAGCGTAATTAAAATAGCACCATTTAAACCTAAAATGATGAAAAACCATATGAAAACATGATGGAAATATGGTATCTCTCTTTGATTCATCTATTAATTTAAGGAGGGTTACAGTCATCCCTCCACAAAGATTGCATGTTTTCCTCTCTTGAGTGCAGTGGATGGCTGCTTCATGTACGTCATCATTTATGCACTAAGTCTGTTTCCATTGCAGGTGAATGGAAATGTACTTTATGAGACAGGACTGGCCATTTGACATTTGTACCTGGATCAGCATGAAGCTCTCCCAGTTGAATAATCAGCAAAAAAGATAAGCAGCTGTATTGCAAAATATCTGGTTCTTTGATCAAAAGTTAAAGGTACAAGACTGTGAACATAAACATGTAATTAGAGAAGTAAAATACAACTCCCCATGTGCATTTTGATTAGAAACATCCAATGACGGAGCTTAACATTCTGTTTCGTGTGTTGTTGATGATCGGTGTCCAAAGATTATGCATTTTAGAAAACTGAAAATACAATCTGCAGTTTAAATCATTTCACTTGCAAAGTTTGGGTCAATTTTATATGAAATTGGCAACAATGGTGCCTTGGTTTTGTTCTTATCTGTAACAACAAAGCTTTCTGAATTCCCCATTACTCGAAAAGAAAGGTGAAACAATGAGAACTTTTGGCCATAACATAAACTTATAGACCCCCAGCTTTCTATGCTGAGTAACATTAATGATATCATTTCAAGACCAAAGCCCAAATAAATTCTATTTATAATCATATGAGGGAAAAGAATGACGTGAACGGATAATCAATAATCTAAACTGTTAAATTGTTTTGTGTCCGTTGGTTAATTGTTCATAATGAGAATAACATTGAATATATTTTCCAAAGTGATAATTGGTATGACAGGAGCTTTGAGCTAACAGATGTTGATGTATATTCTCCAGCCCTCCGTCTGGGAGTGTTTGCCTCAGCCCCCCGCTCTGCCCAACAGGATAAACTGTTCTGTTCTGTTGTATGCCGTCTACTTCTGTTCAGGCTCTCGCTCAAATGACAGGATCACTATCACAAGGGACAGCTACTTCCACTGGGGAATATTTGCATGTCAGCCAGCCTGTCCTCCTCTTTCCCTGTCTCAATTTGTCATCCTTTCATTGTCTTATTTTCTTGTTTTCTAATTCTCTTTTTTCTACGAAACAGACGATTTCCGTCACTCATTTTCACACTGTATGGTGGATGAAAAACAATGGATCAGACCTGACCACTTGTATGTAAAAGGTAAAGTCTCACAGGAAAGCATGGAGACTATACTTCTTGACAAACCTAATCTTAACTGTTGCTGTGTACGTGGTGTTTATAGGGTCCCTAAACAAAGTGCTGCCCAATCCTCTACACTGGTCCAATAGCACTTGCAAAGAACCTGCCAAGCCTTCAATACTGTACAGTTCTAGTACTGCATGTTTTTTCGGGTGGTTTTACACAGGGAACATTTCAGACAGCGAGCAGTTGCGGCTGCCTCTGCCGCTGGGCAACTTCGAGGCTCTGTATTTTTAACTGGCGGTATCAGGCTGCAACTCCTCTGCAGGCATCTCCCGGTTACTATTGACCTGTACCGTACACCACAGGCTGCAAGTTTTATAACTAATAACGCAAACACTGCTTATTCGTCCAGACTTGATAAGTGTTGCTCCAAGACTGTTTGGCCCAACCCCAATGTCCCCCCTAAAGCCTTGAGCCCTGTACCTGAAAGGATTTAACTGACGTCACCTGGTAAATAAAAAGACCAGCCATGTGGCGTCCACTTGAATATTTGACAGTGAGACGGCCCTAAACCCTCACGGGACATAACGTGCCTCAAAGTCTGTGAGTGTGGAGATTGGGATGGGGGCTGTCTCTTCAAAGTGTCACCTCAAACGTAAACCTAGTGGACCTTCACCCTAATGTTCAGAACCGTCTTACCTTTGGACTCGAGGCCTTTCTACAAGTTACTGCGGTGGCATGTGTGTGCTTATCTTCCTAGCTTTATTATAATAACATTATGATTAACAGTGTACTCACAAAACCAGAATGCTGAGACCTCGGAACATAACGACGACGCAAAAACTCAGTCCAACGAGGCAACAAGCATGACACTCATCAAACGATCATACAGGTGGAAAACAAACCAGAAAGGGTAGAAAAAAAAACGTAAGGTGAATGGTTAAATTACAGTCATATATTACAGCTAGACCGCCTGGTTCAACTTTGACCACCGTACTTGCACATGCTAGCACTGCGATGCTACCAGAAGTTGTAGAAGTGTGTCCTGTGAGTGAAGTCTGTTCTATTGAGATCAGTTTATTCAAGACTATTCATAAACAACTTATTCTCTGGATCCAGAAAACTGTGAGTCTTCAGCTCTATAAATATGTACTTTCATTACTTTTAGCTATTCACAAAAGAAGGATTTATAAAAGAATGTTTAAAAGGAATGAAGTAGAGGCTCAGATATCCAGACCTTGTCCTTGGTATGAGTCAAGTCCTAAAAACATGGAATCAGAACCAGTTTGAAATGTGCGCTTTCCATATATCTTCAAATGTGCGATCTCCAAGCCCAACCAGACTACTGTAATATAGACTGATGCCTACCAAACCCAATCAATCATCACAATAATCATAGTCACTTGCTTCTGGTCATTGCAACAGGGTTTAGCGCGCACCGCCTCACTGTTCTGAGGTTTTTGTGTGAGTTCTTCTGCTGAAGAAGCTGTTTCTAGATAAAAACACATACGTTTAGAGCTCCCTTTGATTTTTGGAAGTTGTGGCACCCTTTTCTTTTTCTCCAGCCCTTGCCACACCAGCTGGAGACCAAGGTTTTCCGGGAACATGCAACACCTGTAAGAACTTCCCAAGTTGGAAATTTTGCAATGAAAACTACTTGTGTGCTTGCAGCAATGTCGAGACAGTTAAGAATCTCTTGTCATTAGTCCTAACTTCTCTTGGGAATGCACCTGAGACGGCATCGTGACAGTTGTCCCGTTTAGAGCATATGATGTTAGCTTTGTCACTTTCATGCTCCAGTTCTGCTTTCAATTGATCTCATTCAGTAGCCTCAGGTACATCTTCATTTCCAAAGATGCTGTCATCAAACACTCCGGTATTAAAGTACCTGCTGCTCTGCATTTTACATGACACTCAGGTGCTCCTCCAACATGTTAGCTAATACTAACAAACTTTTCCTTCGTTGTTTGTGTATTTATTCATAGTAACAGTGAGACGACAGCAGCACCATGAGGCCAAACAGGAACATACAACATTACCCGCTATCAACCATACAGAGAACCAGGCTATAGCAACCCTTTAGACTTTTAAGATAAAAACATTAGAAATACAACACTTTTATTTTATAATTTTTGACATTTTGACACCAGAACATTGTTAAAAACAAAGTTTGGGGAATACCCCGGAGTTGAGTTTCTAACTGAAGACGGGTATGATATAGTCCTGGGTTGCTAAGGACCCAAGGTATACATTTAAGAGTCACACGTGTAGAGACACAGCTCCTGAGCTCCCCAAACACTAGTTATAAAGGTCAGTCTGTTGGCCAGAGGCCAGCAGCCCAATGACTGTGTTGACCTCCTGCAAGATGGATCCAAACAAGCTGTTCAGAGACCAGCTGAGGCCGTTCCTGAAGCAGCTGTGCGACACAGTCCATGCTGAAATTGTCCTTCCAATTGACAGTGAAGTCAAGTAAAAGCATGTCTCCTCTTTTCTGCTGGGTCTATGGCCTTCCTCGTCTCTGGGAATACAGACAGGCCTTCTCAGCCACCACACTCCATAACTTAACAGAAAGAAGCATCCGGTCTTTAGAGGTCACTGTCTGCCCTTTTACCTTCTACTGTTAAACACCTTTAGTGTCTAGAGAGTGTTAGTATCTGGGCACAAAAACTACATATAAATGTCTATATTATCCAAAGTCTGGTTTAGTGCTGGCAACACCCATATTGGAGCTTTTGCCTCCATTATCTTGAAGAGCCTCTCTCTCCCTCTGATGCTCAGAGCACAAATTTGGCACAAATCAAAACTCTGCTGCAGTTTAATACTAAATAGCCAATGAGACTTACATTTTACTGTTGGGGATACACATAAATTGCCGGTAGCAAGGAGATGGTCTTTAAAACCAACAAGATATAGATATTAAACTCCTTATGACTTGAGAACTGAGAAATAATACGTTATAGATCCTGTCTAGCCTTCTTGTACTGATCCCCTTATTTGCTGTCCTAACTTGGCCCTGCTTCTTTGCATTGAGTTCTTAACCCTCTATGTATTGATTTAATCAAACTAAATCCTAACAGACAGGTTGGTGAATCTATTGTACACTTCCAGGCACTTTCTTCAATGCTTATATTTTGCTTATTTTGCAGTAAAAGCCTTCTCAATCTCTTAAAGACTTGGTTTGCTCCATTTAGAGACAAAACATCATACCCTTTATCTCTGCTTTGACTAATACACAACGCCTCTTTACCATCTACGCTGTTGACAACTTATTTGTTCTTAAAGCAAAGAAATTGATGGATATCTCTGTAGTGATGTTAGTACCATGGCTGACTGAACAATTATTGTCCCATTTCAAAACCTCAATCTACGTTATCATCATTAATATGTGGTTTTCATAAAAAGCCACAACTTGGTTTTCCTGATTTACCTCTGAAATTAAGATTTTTCTTTCTGTCCCCCTCTCCCTTCATATTTTACTAACACAAGTATACAGTGTCTTCCAGGAAACCTGTCCCAAAAGCTGCCAACTTTAGGATTAAGGTATGCTAACAAAGGTTTAAAGAAAGCAACATTGGCTGTTTGTAGGAAATGTGACACTATCCATGCAATATGGAACACCCGACCAAACAATGTGACCAAAGAGGTTTTCTTCGGTGAAAAAAAGCTTTGGGTCTGGAGGTGCTGGCAACTGCAAATAAACATGTTAACCGAATAGTGTTACTTTAAACTATCCATGAATATAGTCATTTGTGAGTTACATATGACGTTTTCTTTAACTTTTGCTAGTGAGTCAGTACATGGGATTTTTTTTATATGCATGAACGCAGGAAGTCACTTGTCAGAAAAAAATACTGGGAACATTTGAACACAAAACCAGTGTTGTGTTTATGGTGAGGACAGTCTCCATTAATTGCCTTACATCCTGTATAGGGGGAGGAGGGAAAGGATGCAATGCAATTTAAATAAACAGAAGAGGAGGTTAAGTTTTGAAACTACAGAGCATATAACATGTTCTGCTCAGGGTCATTAGTCACAAGGGGTCAATGTGTAGAGGAGTCCCGTGGGGCTTCAGTCTGTGGTGCTTGCCAGCAAAGTGTTTACCTCCCACTTACACAGATTCTAAACATTTCACCCTTCGTGCAGTAGAATACGCAATATATATATATATAATATTTCCTTTTAATTTCATAAAAACACACTAAGTTTGAAGGACAGAAAACCTTTTGCATTTCTGTTCCTTCTTGTGTGTGATCAGTGGTTATGTATCATACAAATCAGTAGGAAAAATGCCACTTGGAACTAGTTGAATGAAAAAGTGTTCTTTCAAAATCCAACCCAGCTTCATTTTTAGAGGAAGACTGTGATAGATTTGCATGTCCAACTTGGTTTTCTAAAAATAAAGTAAACTACCTTACCTCTAATTCATGCTTTTATTTCATCACGGCTAGATTATTGCAACTTCTTCTTTCTTCATCTGCAGCAAAAATGTCTCTTTCCTATCTACAATTAATCCGAATTGCAGCCGCTCAGATTTGAACACAGGTACCAGGAAAGCCAGTACTCCTGGTGTCACCTCTGAAGAAGAGAAGGTTTTAGGTAGCTCAGTTACTATTTTTACCCGTCAGTTTAAACAAGTCTGCATAAAAACATTTAGTGTGTCCATTCATATGTCCTTCACATTATACAATTGTGTTTATTGTTGGAAATTGTAATACATTTAGTCCTACTTTTTTTTTCAAAGCTTACTTTTTATTGAGTTTGTTTTATTTTCATTTTGGGAAAAAAAAATATATATATATTTTTGTTTTTTGCTGACAAAATGAGCACTGGAGCTGTTGTTGTAGGTTCTATGCTACAGAGGAGAGGGACATAGTGTTACCTCTAAAAATATGCCATTATATTGCTGTTGAAATAATTAATTTAACCATGTTTTATGAAATGGGAGCCAGGATGTTAGGACGTGTAATATTGTCTGGGATAACAAGCAACTCTTCCCTTCAGTTTGTCCTAAAAAATCTGACAAAGAAATAATTCTTCTGCAACACTAGTGAATTTGTAATGTGACCTTGTCTATTCTTGGAGGTAATAAATGAGTTTGCCGAGTGAGTCTTGGAAAGCAATATGAGGAATATATTATTATTTTTTTGCAAGCTGTTCAGTGAAACTGACGAGCTGTATAAGACCTGCATTTCATATTTGTCAGCCATGATACTGCTGTTGATACAGTTATAATCAACAACCTTATATGAGAACAACTCAGTTTGCCTCTGCCTCTCTCCGAGAAGGTCAAACAAGCTCTAACTCTGCATTTCAATGTCCGCCGCCCTCTCAAACTGTCTCCGAAGATGGATAATTTCTCTGGATACATTTGTAATGATGTTATTTGAGAGTAATTTCAAAACCTCAAATCTACACTGTTATTGATGACTGTGTCAAATGACTTACAGGTACGCGAGCACGCACACGTGTCAGTCGATTTCACCAATTCTACCTCATTAATTCAAACAGTCTGACTTCCTAAACATCATAAATCACTGCACGACGAGCGGCCCGACCCCACTCACCTTTTCTCTCCCTCCTACTTTCTTTTAACCTTATCTTGCCTCCATCTCTCCCTCCATGTCATCTATCCCCTTTTCAATCACTCTCTCATTTTCTCTTTCTTCCCCCGCTTCTTTGGGAGGTCCAGAAAGTTTGTAGTATGCAGTCTAAATAGTGCTCTGATGGATTAGCTGTCTTCCACGGGCCTGAAGATTAGCCCAAGGGCAAACCCACTCCTGTTTCCTGGGTGCCATGCTGAAGATGAATAACTGTTTATTAACCCAATGCAGAGTGACTCCTTCCCCACCTCATTATGGAATCTGGAAAAGCTGCTTAAGTTGGCCAACGTTGGCCCTATCTCTCTCTGTCACTCTCGCTGTCTCTCTCTCTGTTCCCTCTCTTGCCTTCCCCAGCAGATAAACCAGCTGCCTGATGTAATGTGACAGTGTGCGTTTGGTTCTTGTTTGCTCCCTGACAACCCAGGAAATTGGCTTTTCATCTTACAAAAAACACTGCACTCCGTATATTAGAGGACATTCATCTTATTATGAGGGGCCGGAGGTAATTGGAAGTTTTTGCATCCATTTTATGGCTAGATCTACCAAGGCTTCTGCTGGGTTTTCTCAGCCGCAAAGCCCATCAAAGCGCACCTTTTTCAGCAAGTGTTTGCACCATTCTCGTAATTGTAAAAGTGTTTAAGGGAGGATTGTACAAATGATCACAGTATGTTAACAGAGGTTTTTCTTTTATGTATTCTGTTGGATTTACTGTTTTGCTTGGGAAATTCTCTGTGCAGGTCTTTACACAAGCAACAAGCGATCGAGAGCGTAGGTTTGAGGTAGTATGGCCTCGCTCTACCTCCTAATTGGCTTAGTAGGCCGTTATCATCTATTGGTAAGCTGGATCGCCGCAGGAAGGTTAAATTCTCAATCTTCCTGTGGTGAAAAATTGTAAGGGAGGATGGATGGGTCAAACTGTGACAGGACTCTCTCCCACGAGACTGCTGTTTGAGTCCTGTGTGAAACCAGAAGTCATTACATTAGTTAACTTACATGACGTACTTATCATACATACGTAAATTAAGTTATGTAACAAATGTATTGATTTGAACCCAAAACATCGTTAATCTCGTGATTAAAACTGTGGCTGTTTTACAACGTGCAGGTAGGGGCAGTTTGCCCTGTCTGAAGCATTATAATAGTAGTGATTACAACTGATAACGGCCATTTAATGGTCTGATAACATGCAAAATGGGTGCACCAACAAAGGTTGTAGTAAGGAAAGAAATTAAAATTAGCCACAAAACCACAAAAGTATTTATAGAGCTGCCATAGTCAAGACTACTTAAATTGAGTACCAGTCCGAGCAGTTTTAAGATTGAGTCAAGATCAAGATCTACAATAAATGATGGTTGAATTTCAGTCTAAACCAAGTGTGGATGGGCTTGAGACCAAGTCAAGGCTGAATCCAAAACACAAAACAGTACCAATTTAAGATTCTTCAAAGCAGGTAATAAGAGGCTTGAGCCACTGATTTTTGCCCTCTTTTTAAAATTAAAATATATTATTATTATTATTATTGTAATTTTTGCCCTCTTTTTGAAATTAAAATACATTATTATTATTATTGTAATTAATAATACAACAATAGCTGTTGCACCCGCTGTCACCGCTTTTCTGATATTATTATACCAAATGTTTGCTATTAAACTAAATAAAAATTCTTTGTTTAGACAATAATATCATGTGATTGGACATCCAAACTGAGAAGAGACGCTCGTGATCATATCTGCATACGACTTTTGCGTGTTTACCAAACTTCTACTGCGGTTATTTTTACCTTCTTGCGGTATTCCTTTTTTATTGTTCTGTCCGTAAACTTTCTAGATTTCCAAAAGCAAAGAGCAACTTTAAAAGCTACACTTTTATAAAGTGCGCCAACAGCAGGAGGAGACATGGGGACAATGCAAAACATTTGAGCAACTGACCCTCAAAATGTCTGTCCATGTCCCTGCTTCATACATTTTTACTGTTGTTCATAGTGAGTGCAAAGTGTGAAATGCACAATTGCCAGTTTATTAGGTACACCAAGCTAAATCTGATGCAGTGCAATACAACAGTCGTGCAATACATCCTGCGTTTATGAAAGTTGTAATGTTCAGTATTTGTTGAAACTGTTTGAGAAAGGTGTTGATTGAACTTCATGATCTATAACATAATACAATTCAACAGCACCACAAACTACAGCCTGTGAAATGACTGCATTTATTTAAGCTAGATACAATAAACTGGCAAATGAGTGTTACTTAATCAGTGCTGTTCTTCTGATTAACAATCTGTTGTATCAACACCATCTTCCTCCACATTTGCACTGCACTATTTTCTTAGTAAATCTGGCCTTGTGTCCGGGCTCTCCCATGGCTAGGAAAATGGGGAAAAATCTGAATATGAGTCGTCAACACATCAAAGACAGCCTGTTCTGTAATATATATATATCGATAAGCTATTTCAAAGTACACATGTTATAACAGTGAGAGTTGAAAGCAAACAAGGAAAAAGGATCCCAAATAGATAAACCACTTTGTTTTTACTTAAGCAAGCTGAGCACAGAAGAACTGCTGAAAATGACATACAAGGTTTACTGACTTTCAGTGAGAAATTAGTGAAGTAAATGTAGAATCATATCAAGTATCATCCTGGTAATTATGCAGCTCTCAAGAGTACCATCACTGCCCTGCAGAAACCTTGTAACTGCACTGTCACCGTGGTAACTGGCAGCTAACATTGGACCCACATTTAAAGAAAAAAAAATGCTTCATTGACCTGAGACTAAACCAAAGCATTGAAAACCTTTTTAAAACCATAATGAAATCCACCAGGTTCATTCAGTTGCAGAACAATTACAGTATGAAAGTACCGGTGTGCACTGTGAATAGTGACTCAAAGTTTCACAACACCAAATCAAAACAAGTAACTGCAGAAAGTGTGACTGGCATTTACATGGAAAAGCTACATTACCACGTATTCTGGAGAATGTGTCTGTTGTTCTGTCTTGGTAGAAATATTGAAATATAAAAAGCAATACACCCTTCGCTGGGAAATCAAACACAAAAACTAAATGTGCTTCTTATCTTAACATTGACTCTCCATATAAGGCATGAGTTTGTTTTGTTATAAACATTTTTTTGGTCTTTGCACTCGGTTATCTAAAAAGCAATGTGCACTTGTCCACACCTGGGGTTAGATGGAGCGTTATTTACAGCGCAAAATCCTCAGACCTTTTCGTAACGACATCAGAAGACGTCTTGATGAACTTCAGCTCAAAAAAATAACTCAACATTTAAGGTATTTCGCAATTCAGTTTGCCAATGTGTTCACCTTCTTTTGGTATAGACACACCACCAAGGACAGAACATCACTAACAGGCTTCTCACTCAGATGTTAAGCATAGATACTGTACTTACAAGTTTTCAAATGCCAGATAAAATGGAAGGCAGGGATTAAAAAGAAATATTCAAAGACAGTAACAGGGTTCAGGATTATCAAATTTTAAACTGTTAAGCATAACATAACAACTCATTTACCACATATATAATATTATTCTATTTTCCCTTCGCACAAGATTGTTCTATAGCCAAAGAAAATAGGGTTAGAAAAGAGGAAATCTTCTCTTCCATTTACTCATTTTTGAAGACCCCCTATGAGTTCCTCTTTACATATCAAAACCGTCTTTATCTTTGCAAGGCAGATGTCTTAGGTATAATTAATGACATCGGCTCTCTGAGGTTCCAAATCACAAAACTTGTTGTAAGACATTCGCTTTACTTCATCCAGTTGTACAGTTTGCCAAAAGTAGGGCAGTAATAGCAAAAGTAAGCCTCCAGGCTAGTACTTTAGAGCCTCGGAAATTGAGTCCAAGGATCAACTGTTCTTCCAAAAGTTCACAACGTGACTCCACTGTTCATCAAAGGGCTCTGGTGGCAAAGTCTGATAAAAAATGTGACACCAAAAAACCAGCCAAGAGTGACCATAAGAAAAGCCCAGCAGTCAGCCTTTAGAGTTGGATGTTCTATTAATCCAGAGGATTTGGGCAGAGGAAGAGGCTAATTTAGTAGAACCTTGCCTGCTCAGTCTACCAGCAACTCTACTTGCTATGTGTAGCATCACTCCTGAACCTGACTTGTGTGCTAAGCTAGCTAGCTGCACAGTTGGGCCAGCTCAGGCTCAGGAGAAGCATTGGGAAGCTTGGAGTTGAAGATCTGCAGAGAGTCCTTGATGCGTGCCACCTCGCCAACTGACAGCTTGAGCCGGTGGCGCAACAGACAAGAAAACAGGTCCAGCGGCTGCGGTGCTGGTGGAGACAGCCGGTTAATCCGGTCTCTCATCTCCAACAACATCAGAAAGGCAGCGTCCTGCGTACCCTGTGTGTAGGGGTAGTCCAGCTGGAGAATCAGATCTTTGATGCCCTCAGGGTCAAAGTGCATGCTGTATCCAAACACTTTCAGCGTGTTGATCTTCATATACCCCAGGTTGGACGTCTGGTCGTCCAGGTCCAGCGGTTCATAGAAGAGAGTTTCATTCACTGTTGGGTCATCTGTGAGTATGCGGCTTCGCAGGTAGATGTGCACTGTTTCAAAGAAGGACTTCCATTTGTTGCCGAGAGAGAGCGTCCAGTTGTAACACTGTGCCGTGACGACGGCGTCCAGTCGAGTTCTCTCCCAGTCAGGGAAGTCAGGCTGGTTCACTGGCATGAACCAGCTCTCCGAGTGACTTCCCCCAAAAGGATTGACATAAATCGCAGGTACGGGCTCCAGTGTTGAATTTTTAGTCAAACATATCTGGAAAGAAATGCCCATCAGCATGTGGATGAGATTGGATTTATTTTTGTTACTCTTGAGTGTCAGCAACATTCTCTTCCTCCAGGCGGGGTTGAACCAACTTCCTAGGCGGACGTCGTTGCTGATGTAAATGGCATGGACCTCAATTCTGCTGTCCAACCGCTGAAGCAGGTACTTCACCTGAAGAGGGATTAAAGAACTGTGAGATCACAATCATTCTAACAGGCAGACAGATAATAATAGCCTGATGACCCTAATGACATCATCATGAAGAGTAAACCGACTCGTATGTGTAAACTCTGTGGAATGGCCTATTAATGTTGTAGAAATATGCTGATAACAACTTTTTATTTTTTATTTTTTAAGCATAACATTTTTAACAGCATGCGATCTGTATTTACGTTTGGCTGCCCAACACTTTATCAAATGGGAGTTGATTAGAAAAATGGGATTTATTAAATTCTGTACATTTAATGAAAGTCAAAGCAGTCTCTCTTCTCACACTGCAGACGCAGTAAAATGGATTCTGAGCCAGATCTATATTTGAAACGATTCGACTGAACTCCCTTTTCCAACTGACACTGTACAGGCCCATTGCTTTTATTATTAGCTTGTGAGCCAACCTTTTCATTTGTAGTATGTTCTGAGTCTGAGTCTAAGACAGGGAGAACTGATGAAAAAGATATTTATCCAACCTATACTGCCATATTTCATTTTTGTCAGCGATTGCGGCATTTTTCTGCACCGTAGCATTCATGTTAAACTACAATACTAACATTTTGCCATATTGTGCTGTATTTTCATGCACTGTTATTATTATTATTATTATTGGAGGCATGTTTGTGTCTAGGCACAAAGATATCAGTATCAATGTGTCTTTGCATTTGTGTCATAGTCTAAAGTGTAGTCAGGGATACTGTATTATTTGAGAACTAATGGAATACATATATGAGAAGCTTTGAGAACCTCAGCATCAGGCATGTCCAAGTCAAAATTCAGATAGTGGTCCAGGGATGCGGCGATGCTCGGCCGGCAGGAACCAAGATGGAGGAGGTTGCCATGGTGACAGGCTCCACAACGGGTTGTGTTGTCAGTGGCACAGGAGGAGCAGGAGGTGGTGGAGGTGCCCACAATGCAGGGAATGACTCCCTGGCAGGTGGGCTGGTCCCCAGGGCAGCTGCAGCTCTTCACCTCCTCAAAGAAGGAGCCCAGCACTCCATGCTCATTGCAGTAGAGCAGAGACTGAGCCCTGTTTAACCAAAAGCTAACAGGTCTGCAGAGCGGAGAGAAAAAACACAATAATGTGTTATTTATACAGCAGCATGTTCCAACACAGACAGTTTTTTTCACGTCAAAAATACCCAGCATCACTGTGTGGTGTGGTTGGGTTGTCACAACGTTTATAGGTTCAAAGAAAAAGTACAAAACTTCATATTACTTTTCACTTTCAATTTGAATTATTCAACTAACAATATCACTACATTTGATCAGTTACAGGGTTCCATTTGGTTGGGATGGTGTTGGTGTCAGAGAAGCCAAATAATTGCTTAAAGGTTCAATGTGTAAGATATGCCAGAATTTGAGGAACAATGAACTCACATTATCAACAGAATGTGAAGAGGTAATAGTGGTGACGTTATGTCAAAGACGTCTATGTATTGTGTTGCAGAGATATATGCTGAAGTTAGCAACTAACTGACTAGCTGTGGCCCGTCCAGTCTTGTAATACCACTTGTTCCTCTAGAGGCGATAGTGAGTCATCTGTCTGCCTTCAGTACAGAAGAAGAAGTACAGCTGCCTGACTCGGGGAGACTCAGGGCTTGGCAACATTACATCCATGAGGCCTGAACATTATGATAGTTTGTTTTGATTAAATTCAAAGTGTCAGAAATGACAAAACGGCTCGCACCCTCGCCTCGTCCTCCACACCAGTGGGAGGCTGCTTGGCCGTGAGTAGTGTGTGCTGTGGCTGGGAGACAGACAGATCTTCCGTTAGAAGTTAACAGTTAGAACCAATTTAGCCGACTCCCTGGACCTAACGCTCCATCAGCCCGCTGTGACTGCCCGTGCTGGGATATTTGCCAGCCTTTTCTGAGCTGCTGCACGCTCCCCTTTCGAGAGGCGGTAGGCTACTGTATCGGTGCGTAGGAGGAAACAAAAACCCGAGTTGTTCTCTCGTCTCTTCCACCCGGACCCAAGCCAACATAGAAACTATCAAAACGTAACCATACAGCCCCTAGTGCCACAGTAAACACACAGATATCTGAGATCCACATGGAGATTATAAGATGTTATTCAGACCGACTCTCAGAGATCAGCAGTCTAATGAACTGACTGACTTACACAGAAGTAAAACATACACAGTAAATATATCAACACTAGAAGGGAGATACAGTATATATAGCTGTAGAATACAATACACAATTTTAATTCTATTCTATTTCATTTTATTCTAAAACTTAGAATACATTAAATATGACAAACTACTACAACTAAAATAAAAAAAACACGTTAACATACTATGGTTGTTTTTTTTTTTAATAACTGATGGCTTTGACGATTGATGAATTTAGATTGAATTGACCCAGCAGTAGAGGTGAAGTACTTCCCCCTATTTCTTTGGAGTAGGTGGCTCAGAATTACACACTGAACCTTTAAGAGAGAGAAAAGACTAAACACAAAATAGCTTGTTATTGGTGTGTCACGCAGGTGTGGGAGTATCACTGGATTGGGTGCACTGCTACGGAAATATCTCGCTATGTCAGCAGCGTTGGAGAAAGAAGAAGAAGAAATCTGGCACCACAAATTATCATTCTGGTAAGAGGGAAAAAAAACTCTCTGGCAATTGTCTTGGGTGACGATAAGCACAGGATGCAGCGACGGTGTCTGTGCAACAGTATACATCCGGTGAGTCAGACTAGTGAAATGAATACATTTCTTACGTAATTTAAGTTATTTACTTAGGTTAAGTATGTTACAAACACTACATATTTAAGTTGGTGAAACTAGTTGAGATAAATCAATGCGTTGACTTTTGGTTTCACACTGGGCACGAACAGCCCTCCTGGGTGAAAGTCCTGTGTGCTCGTTTGATCCATCCAACCCCCCCACCCAACCTCATATCTATGTGGACTTTGATGGACTTTATACTACTTCGCCTGCTCCTGTCAGTTCTATTATTATTCTACTATTAGTGAGGGGTGGCACCGTTCCTCCATTTTACATTGCTCATCCTATTCTCATCCTCTCGCCTTTTAAAATGATTTCAGAGGCATAAACTGAGTTAAAAGCTAAAGTTCAAAGTAACAATTTTCATGAAAATCTTGGCTAAGAGCCTTAAATGAGGATTTCCTTTGACCACACGGGTGTTTACCCCGTATGTATCCTATTCTCCTTAGGTGAAAAGGTAATTTACAGTCTGCTCCCTATTACTTAAAAAATTGGATTGTTTATCAGTGGCAATTTTACACTTTTATAGGGTGGGTGTTTGGTATAACTGCAATAGAGATGAAAATTCAGACATACATAAATTACCATCCACTTTGGCGCGGTAACAGCAGCAACAAGTTCAGACTGAAAATTGGCTCTGCAGAGATTCTATCCCCAGGCTAAGTTCAGGAAATCACACACAACATTGCCCAAGTGCTCCAGCTATTCCTTCCCCTCAGGCCTATGTAAATAGACAAAAATGAATGATGATAAAACAAATGGATTTGTGCAGAAGAAAATAGGGAGCTTTGCAGCTGAGCAGCCCCTGATAACTTGTTGTCGCTGGTACGAACTAACTTAAGACACTGAGTGACGGGGGTGAGAGACAGAGAGAGAGCAAGGCAACACAAAGGTGACTGGAGACAGAAAGCGAGGCAGAGTGCGAGAATGGGGGGATGGTGTGATGGGTGGAGGGAAAGGACTGTCAGGGAAATTAAAGTCCTCGGTAAACAACTGCCGAGCTGTCGGTTCGGGAGAGGACTTGATTACAGCATTCCACAATACTACGGACTTTACCACATAAAGACCTCCACCTCCGGTAACTATACCCTTCATCTCTCTCACACTTCCCCTTACTTTCTCTCTTCGTCTCCATCCCACCATCACATCTCTTTTCCATCTCCCACATTATCCTACTTTCTTTCTTTCCTCTATCTCTTTAGTTCTCTCTCTGGCTATTCACATCTATCATTCCTAGCCTCCCTTCCCTCTCTTAACACCTCCTTTTCACAAGCTTGTCTTTATTTTCCCTTCGGCACGGCAACAAAACTGCCACGTAATGACAGCTGAGTGAAGCTTGTATGGTTATTTTGCTGAGAAGTCAACCACGGGTGTAGAATTGACTCAGGCAAAGGCAGTCAGTCAGCCTGTCAAATTATTAGGAGATGGTTTCAACAACAGTAGTGCTCCTTTCTTTGTCTGTTCAGCTGCAGTAGCAGTGAGGTATGTTTCCAAACACCTGCACTTTTGTGCATTGAAACACCTTGCCCAGTAACCCCTCGAAATGACATCCATATTGTATGATTAAGCCCCTCACGATTTACATCCAATGCCAACATTCAGTGCCAATGTAAGAAGAAGTATGCTTGAAACAAGTCCCCAAAAATATAACTAAAAATAATGTAGATTGTCCACGCTCCCCTGAAGAACACATAGAATTGTGTTCTGTTTTGATCCCCCCTATCTGCAGGACAACCTAATCTGTCTGCAACTTCCAAAACTTTTACAAATTTCTGATGAAAAACAAATTAGTTTTATAAATTTGACGTTGTTGTGCGGTGGTTAAGGTTTGGTTTAAGCACAAACACAGCTTGGTTAGGTTTAGGAATCATCATGGTTTGGGTTGAAAAGAGTACTTCACTCAGGGGATGACTGTTTGTGGTCCATGTAGTATTGACCAACCACATTTGAGTGGGCTTTGGTTGAATGCAGCTAAACAGTCTGTGTGGAGAACAAAGGAGGCAGAACGCATTAGCCGAAATGCAATTTCAGAACCCATCGCTTTATTCCGAACTGCACAGTATTACTGCAAAAATACTGATGTTCAGAGTTCACTGTCTGTGCATATCAGAATGATGTATTAGTCCCCCCTCCCCCCAAGAAAAACACCAATACTCTATGTTAGACTACACCACATGAAAAAGCTTTCAATGACTGCTTGAGTCATTATCGAAACAGTATAACATGTTGATCATTATTCCCGAATGTATTTCTTCTAGGCCACTCCATCTGGGAGTTGAGGGTCCTTGATACAGATGCTCTGTTCAGGTACATGCATGCAGGGTACAGCTATCTACGGAGGGTTTCCACTACTCAATCTGTCACTGTTTTAAACAGTTATACATATTTACTATTGTACAATCTGTTGACAGCAAAGACAGCCGAAAGCTGAAATCACAATGCCAGCAATCTACAAACACATGTTTTGGATGGGATTCAGCAATTGTGTGCCCCTCTGGCATGTTTCCCACCTTCCTCTGTATAGAATCGTTTAGGTTTTGGTAAATTGAGCTCTTTCCAGACCGATATCTCTTGGTTTTGCCAGTTTGCCCCCTTTGAGGTGGGCTGTTAGAAAACGTACAGCTGTAATGAATCAGCACAAAGCAGCCACTTATCAAAACTTATGTCTTATACATTTGGTTTGTTTTCTGTCAATGTATCCCAGTGGGTTACCTCTCTCTGGGCAGACTGATGCGAGGATGTTTGGGGCAGCGTTTGCTCAGCGTGAACAGTTTCCTGACGACCTTCTGGGCTTTGCTCAGGACCAGGGCAGTGCTGGACTCCATCTGGGCATAGCGTTTCTGCAGAGACAAGTCAGCCGTCCAGAACTTGGCAATCATGGACACATTCAAGAACCGGTCAGTGGGCAAGCGCTTCAGGAGGGTTTTGAATTCATCTACAGAAAGGGGGGACATAGAAAGGGAAGGTGGAGAAAGAGAAAATTGAACACAATTAGACACCGTCTAGTCATTTATATTTTAACAATATCCTTTTTGAGCACTGCAAACCTATTCATCACAGTCTACTTTATCCCCAGTGGCATGCCAAGATAATGACTGTGGGAGTTTTATGTGTCATTACAATACAAAAAAAAGCTGTTATGTTCTAATGATTTTCCATTACAAAGTAAACACCTGTGCTTTAATATGCGGTTATACTCATTCACCTCACCATTAAAAAAGTTCACAGTAGCATTATTTGCACAGTTGTCATTTAGAAACACAAGTTATCTGACAATTGACAGTATGGTGTCACGTACAGATGGGCATTATCATTTAAGTCGTAATTCTGTCTTTAAAAGCCCAAACAAGTTAACAGAAAATCCATAGTCACAAACTGAATAGACCAATAAGAGCATGTGGTAAAATGCCGTGAGGTTCTATCTCTGTGATGCAAACGCTCAAAAAAACAGTTATGGATGCAATTTACAGCAAATTCTGCAGCTGTCGCAGCAAGTTTGTGTCAAGACCAAAAAGCGCAAAAAGCAAGGTTTAATGTAAATAAATGATTTTAGTTGTCAAAGGACACAAACCTAATATCACATCTGCCACCTTTAATAACATGTCAGTCAAAACCATTTTAGCATCTGAATCAATTGTGTTTGTTATGGCACTAAGCATGGACATACACTTTAGTAAACTCAATGTATGAATGTTGAGGTCAGACTGAAACACAGAGCCCTAAAAATGGCAGCTCTCCACAGGTTACAAAACAATAAGTGATATGTTAAAAGGTGCACACACTTTCAAAAGACATGCGTGAAAAATGTCTACACCTGTCCAACTCTATGCCTTCAGTTCGTAATGCAGGTTTTTTGTTGTGTAGTCTTTAAACTCATTCTGAGCAAATCCTACATTGTACTAGATGCTGTTCTTCAAGAAGAACTAGTGGAATTTTCATATTAAAACATATGAAATTTAAGACTATTGTTATTTTTTGCCATTTAATATCAGTGTATAAGGTGCTTTTATACGTAAGTTTAAGTTTTTATTACAAATACAAAATCCTATGGTTTATAAATATAATATCCCAAAGCTGTAATTTAAGAAAATGTGCCTGGCATTACTGGCCTCATGCCGTTATGAAACTGTTCTGTTCTAACACTTTAGAAAGAGCTAAGTTTTCCCTAATGGGTACCTTAGTCAGAACAGCATCTACTTTGTTGTACTAGACACATGGGCATTTACTAACCCAGCCAAAGTGATGAAAAAAGTCATTCAAATGGTGCTTTCAAATCAAATGGTTCTTATTTCACAAAAGTGTAAAAAACATAAAAACATTGGGCACCGTTTGAGTAAATTACACTGAGAATAATATCGGCACAGAAGACACAGCTTGTACTCTGTGCTGGGTTTGCCAAGAGCGTTCCGGTGTTCAGATCATTGGAGTTCCATTATGAACCACTGGTAAATATTATGCCAGTATGAAGCCTCTGGGAAACTTGAACCTATTATTTCCTTTTCTCCCAAAGCCAGCTAAGTGAGACCTCCTAGGCTTGTTCTGGGTCTGCTGGAGAATCATATTCCCATGTGCTGTTGTTGGCAGGGAGACAGCCAGGAAATCTGCAGCCAAGCCGACCTGAGCTGAGCCCAACTGATGAGATTCAAGCCTATTACAGTGCTCAGTGATCCCAGATGACATAATGGTCTGTCTTTCTCCATCCTTCTCTTTGTGTGTGTCTGCCTCTTTCTGGCGGTGTGATGTTTCTCTTATGGACTAGCGAGTCGGGGTTGTCTCGTTGTCTCTGTCAAGTTGTTTCCTGTCTGTCTGTTTCTGCGTCTCTTTCTCCCTCAGGTCTTTCTGTAGCCTCTCTGTACGTACATGGAGCTAAATTAGAAGGGCAACATTAACTTTGGTATTATTCTGTATGCTGGGTGCATTCCTCAGATGGTCTGTTTTTAGTGTTTGTTTAATGTCACCTCTACTGATCTTCACAAAGCATTAAAAGCTACACTGAGTATGTGCAGAGTTCATTGTTTGAAGGACAGACCAGGCAGAGTGCACAGGGTACAAGTGCCAACATTTTGGAGGTATGAACATTAATGCATGCAATGGAAAAGTAGCTCAATATAGTTTTGCTCCTCCAGAACACATTGTTCAGCTGCTCTTAGAGACAAATCATGCTTTAAATGAAGCATCATGAAAGGTAAGGGCACTCTAAACCACAGCATTATCTGACCTGAAAGGATTAGGTACGAAAATGGAAGAGCTAGAAAAGTTCTGAACATAAATACGTTTCTTATCCGGACATTGAAGTTGACACATATAACTTTATTTATATTGGTTTAGCTTTCATTTTCAATTCTGGTATAGTTCTACATTGTTTTCAATTCACAGTTTGAAAATGGTCTTTATTATTCAGCTCTCATTTAGTTTCTTTTAGTTTTTTTTTTATGGTTTTGCATTTGCCATTAAATTCCGTATTTCAACCTTGATAACAGTTATGGCAACACTGTGACTGACCAGTGATATTAAACTGAATAAAGCAGCAAGTCAAGTCAATTACTTCTTTAGTAAAAGTTGTTAATGTGATTAAGAAGCTCAGTTTACTAAATTAAATCGACACAATCTTTAGCCCTGGAATTCAGAACAGTTAGATAAATTAAATTGAAAAGAAAAAACTTTTTAACTTTAACTTAAAAATCCCACAGAATGCTGCCATTATTGTTCGTTTTTGTAAATATGGAATTACAACCTGTTATCCAAAGCTACTGTGCTCCAATATGGCCACCAAGATGGCAGATAACCCAATCTGAAACCCTCGTATTAATAGAGTCGGCTCATTAGAATATCCCATGTGATTTTTTTCTTTAGCACAGGGACATGCAGTGAGTCTCACTGTGACCATCAATGCCTCCACACACCTCAACTCACCGTCCTTCCCTCTGTCCTGCATCCGTCTTCATCTCTCTTACCCATTCATCAATGATTAAGTCACACAAAGTGGCACATACACATTCATGTCCATCCAGTTCCCACCTTCCCCCTATTTCTTGTTCTTTTTTTCTGTTTTCAAATCAATTTTGTTCTCTCAATCTGCCTTTAACACTCCCTGAATATTATTTCCTTCTCTCTCTCTCCTCACACACTCTCAGAAGTAATCATTAGCACTGCCATCACGCTGGAGGAATTTGTCTGTCTGTTTTCCTCCATTTCCTGACATTTATGACTGCGTGTCCCAAATTTATGGACAATTTGGCTCACTCAAAATCTATCAGATAAAGAGGCCCGTTTTTTTTCTTTTCCATAATGGGTGGCCGTGCCACCCTGAAATTTCCATTTCTGGGCTGAGTTAGTGATTCATTACATCATCAAGCAGAGGCGACAGCTAAGTGACTGGCTGGCTGAGGCCTGTTCATTTAACTCCCTACAAGGACAGGGGATATTAAAAAGTCTGAGTCATATACAGTAGGCAACAGTCTAGTGGAAAGACAAGTAAAAAAAAATCTAATATCCCTAGCTTGGTTTAAGGCAAGCTAGGGATAACAATGTCGGCCAGTTGGTCCGACACTTTGGTGGCAAATGGTAAACAGACTGACTTATATAGCACTTTTCTAGTCTTAGTGAACACTCAAAGTGCTTAACACAAGCCAGCATTCACCCTTTAACACACATCCATACACTGGAATATACTGTCAAAAGATTATTGTTACTGTTTCTTTTTGCTGTGAACCGCAAGCGGCACATGGAGAAGGAAAAAAAAAAGAGTTGAGACCTTGAATCTCTGGAAGAGAAAGTTGGTGATTGGGAGCCGCGCCGCTAACACGGGCTGTGTGTCTGCTCCAACCTGTTAACCTGGGCGCCGAAATAAAGAGCAAGGCAGCGTGGCCGTGAGCGGTTATACTGTAGGTCCTTTAACCTTAACAAAGTAGTCTGAGATGACCTACTTTGTTGCTTCATTTTAAAGACTATAACAGCCATTGAAAAGTTATAAATCTCCCACTAAATATAGATTGTAAACTGGAAAAACAATAAATTAGACAGTGGGAGTGTGTGGATCATAAGGATGGAGGCCTCAGTGGAGCTTTTACAGAGCTGGCATTTTGTGTGGTGTTTGATGTGAATTCTGAGCTAGTCTCTTTGCAATTATATTAACCTTCCTTTTGTGGGGATAATGTTAATCTTCAAGTGGACATATTAGGTTCCCTGCCTGATGTCTTTTTTTACTCAAGATTAGCAAATCAGATTATATTGCAGCATCAAACGTTCATTTATATATTTAGTATGCATTGCACTTAAAGGTAACGCTTTTTTTTTTATGAAGACCTCATCTATAGTGCATTATGAGGGCATTCTACGATTTAATATGGTTAGACTGAAGGAGTTTTTGTGCACCGGTCATGCTTTAAATTAAATATGGAGTTTGATCCCAGATCAAATGTAGGTGATTCTAGATAGTCATAATGTATTAGAAGCCCCATCAGTCCACCTCTAGTTTAGAACTAGTGAAGAGTATCCATAAGACATTTACTAATCATTATGTCAACATCTATAATGTTTTATGACTGCTGATATAGTGCTTCATGAAGCAGTGTGTGTTATTGTGAATGTGAAATGTTATAAAAGCACTAATTCACTATGAATACCCTCATAATGCACTCCTCACAGAAAGTAATTTTATAGAAAGTTTCACTTCTATGTTGCCGTTTTGTTTTATGGTGTGTATAATCAAATTTATTGTATCTAAAATATGAACATAAATCATTTCTAACCCTTGCATATGCTCATTGTTAGTGTCTCTGTCACAGCTGGAATTAGAATTGATGGGTTTACAAGTGGCTGTCATATATAGCGGTGAACACTGCTGCCTGGAACACCTCTTTTCTCTTAAGTCCTTTTTTTCTGTGCTGTGCCCCTGTCTGTCAGTTACATCTTAGTGAAGATCATCTCATTAAATCCCACTTGATTCCTCGCAACAACAACTTCAATAATCATCTTTCTTCCTCTGTGCCTTTAATTCAGTTGCAAACATGACAGACAATAAGGTTGGAGTTGGGATGTCTTCAGGCGAGCGCGGCAGAGCTCTGCCTCCTTTATTCTGCAGTGACGCCAGCTGGGAGAGACGGAGCGGAAAACAGAGGGTCCAGAGCTGTCGAGTAAGCTGCTATCTTCATCACTTCAAAGTATCTGTACCACATTAAACGCACCATCCATCATACATCGCTGACACCGCTCACACAATAGTTAGCAGGGAGGATATTATGTTTGGCAATCTCTATGGAGCGTCTGTATTAAAAACTAGACTTGAAGTACTTTTTGAAGTCGGTCACTGCTCAGTGGATTGATTGATGTCTTAGAACACTGGCTCAATACGTAAAAAAAAAAAAATGTCTTAACTAGAACATTAATGTTTTAGGTAAATGTGACATGTTTGATTCTATATGTAAGGTAATACAAATGTACCGTCAAAAAACTCTTGGGAGACTGCAGAAGTCATGAGTTAAATGTGAAGATCAGGGGAAAATTCTTGATGGTGAATACTCGTGAACCCTATGGAGACGTACAGTACACGCTGAAAAGTGTTAATGTTATGCAAGGTGATAAAAAGATCAGTTTGTATATTGTCAAACATTTGTGTCTGTGAATCCTGTCAAAAAGGAACATGTGGAAGAGAGTGGAAAAAAAGTAGAAACTGGGTGACTGAGTGATTCATCAAGATACACTGTAATTACATTTGCTTCTTAATAAAGTAAGCTTTTTGTTTTCAGATTAGCCGATAATCCCCTATAGATTTCCAGTTTTTGCAGACGCATCTTCTATAATTAGTCGAAAATGCTTCAAGAGGACAAGAGCGCTGTTGTACTTAACTTAAGCTGAACTCATAAATTCATAAGCAACTATACTATACACTGAACTATGTATTATTAACAGAATAATTAAAGATGCACTTATCTCTGCAGAGGCGTAGTCTTTGGGAGACAGCTGTGTTACATAATGCACATTACAAAAAACATTCATATTCACAAAGTAGGAGATAAAATAAATCTGCCAGTATATTACCACACTATTATACACATACAGTGGCTCATAAAATACAGGAAGTGACTTATGTTAGAATGGTGAAACCATGATTCTACCAAGACTCCTCTAATTTTACTTTTGCAAGTACTTTGCTTTGATGCATAAAACGTACATTTAGATTTACTTAAAATTTTTAGCAGTAAAAAC
This sequence comes from Bovichtus diacanthus, assembly GCA_943590825.1. Lineage (NCBI taxonomy): Eukaryota > Metazoa > Chordata > Actinopteri > Perciformes > Bovichtidae > Bovichtus > Bovichtus diacanthus. The sequence goes on along the minus strand of CALSBV010009827.1, from coordinate 2,343,762 downwards.
TGTGTAGCCTCTACATCAGCATTGCCTCAGAATATGACCTGACTGACTTTTTTTTCAGTCATAGATCAAGTGCTGACCTCAATTTGAGTATCGTATTTTTAGAACGCTATGCTCCAAATGCAAAATGTGGTCATTGCATTTAAATAGAGAACATTAATGGAGGTTGTTGGAGGAAAGGTTTTGTCTTTCCACAGAAGCCTACAGCATATGCAGTAAAGATGTCTAACATGTCGATGTCTACACACAGTATTTGTATTGATTCATGTATTACATTGCATATCTTCTTTATTTTGTCATTTGTTTTATTAATTATTTGCATAAAAAAAGAGGAAATTTAGGTCACTTTACGTACATGGGGTTAAGCATACCTGCATTTGCTTTATGCCTTTGTCCATTCTGACTGATTAAGAGTAACACTAGTCTGTTTCCACTATTAAAGGTTGACTATTTCCCTTTGATGTTTGCTGTTCTAGATTTGCTGCACATTGATGGAATATGCACAGAAATCCCCTTTTTGCCATTTCTAGGTAACTTCAAATCCCTGAGTACATATAACACTAGTAGGGTACTCAAGGAGCGCAGACCTCCGCCAAGGCTATGCTCTATTTCACAATGTTAATGAATGTAAAAAGTAATGTGTTTATCTGCCCTGTTATTTGGATCCACTCCAAAATTCAATGGGTTTGTCCGTGTCCCATGGCAGTTTTTACGTAATCCTGCTGACAACAAAACAACAAGAGTTGTTTGTTCGTCTTCGAATTTCAAATCCTTTCACAGTGCGTTTTCAGTTCATAAAAGTTGGTTGTAACATTTTAGGTGGTGTGTAGGTCGTCTATAACAAGAGATGACACTATAAAAACACTTACATTACAAGCAGCATCTCATGGTGAAACCCTGCCTGTGAATAAATGGACGTGTTTACAGTGGAATCCACTGGCAGTGGGCTCTGAGCCGGGTGGCAGGGGGCTCTGAGCCGGGTGGCAGTGGGCAGTGAGCCGGCTGGCAGTGGGCTGTGAGCCGGCTGGCAGTCGGCTGTGAGCCGGGTGGCAGTGGGCTCTGAGCCGGGTGGCAGTGGGCTGTGA
>CALSBV010009827.1:2328298-2342670 GCA_943590825.1 Bovichtus diacanthus | reverse complement strand
AGCCGGGTGGCAGTGGGCTCTGAGCCGGGTGGCAGTGGGCTGTGAGCCGGGTGGCCTTCGGCTTGGAGGAGACGATCTCGAGATGGCTGCATCTATACCCGAGTCGTAAAAGTGGTCTACTCTTGCTGGTGGCTGTCCTTCTATGTCAGTCCCCCTGATAAGCTGACAGGACACCATGTATCAACAGCTCTCATTCAGATTCTTCACCCAAATCACTAGGTCCAGCTTTCAGTGGAATACAAATGGACCAAATGACAGTCCAATTCCCTCCATGTCAGGCATTGCTGCGGGGGAGGTCTGGCTTTCCAAGCTTGGGAATTGTAACTTTGTGCAACTAAAACCCATAAAAGACAACTTACTTTGCACTGTCATGGCATCAGCTGAATGAAACTGCGTCTCAGTAAAGCCCGACATGTGATCACACGCACAAATCCAAACATATGCGACAGCTTTACACTCAACATCTCAAACACATTCACCGGCGATCCTTCTCAATCCCATCACCTAAGTGAGAAATGGGAATCATTTTGGTCCTGGAAACCAACATGCGCACAGGCACAACACATCAGGGAAGTAATACCATCAGGGTGTGCTCTTATTGGACTCTTGTGGGTGATTGTAACGTGGAAAAAATGCTTCAGTGTTGTGCCTTTAGCCTCCACCATGTCATAAAGAAGATCAATCTCAACTAGAAGCACCATTTTCCTCCTCGTTCAAGGTTGGTGAGGGGGCATGAAGGGCCTTGTCTTGACGTAGAAGGCAGAGACACTGAGAAACATTAAACTAGTTTAAGAGAAGGGGTGTGAAAGCCAGAGAGAGGACAATAACGGCCAGCGGGAAGTCTTTGTGGTTTCAGAATCCACTAATAGGCTGGTTATATCTCCTCTTTGTTGAGGAATTACATGTTGTAAGTTGCATTTTAACAGTCATATGAAAGCACTATTCACACTCAGTAATTCACACACACACATTATTTCATGGAACTAAGAGATGCTGTTGTTCCAGTCCTGCTAACACGTTGAACATGAAGCTCAATAGGAGCATCCGGCAACTGACAGCCTGTATAGACAGTACATCAAATATATGTACTGACTGTCAGGCTTATTTCACAATACCATCCTGGTATGCAAATCTATCTAGTGCCTCAGATAACCATTGCCAGTGTCTGTGTAGGTTTGCTTTTGACTATTAAGCATTACTATTAAGTATTGTAAGAAAAATCAATGTATTAAATGTTACGATGCACGTTTATTACATCCTTATTGAAAAGTATTATGAATGTTTAACCATTATGTGCCTTATTATTCTTCTCATATTTAGAAGTGTTAAATGTTGTTAAAATTAAGTGACTGCGCATAAGAATGACCAATAAACTGAAATGATATACAATATTGTAAACTGTAAAAACGTAAGGTTACACCACTTCTTAAAAGGGTGACTGAAGATCTGACCGGAGCAGAGAAGCACTAAGAGGCGTGGACACGCTTAAGTGCCAACAAGGGGCCAATAGGACCTGGCCCCAGCCAACCAATGGGAGAAGGCTATACCTGAAAGGCGGCGGGTATAAAAGATCTTGTAAAACAATAGATCGGGCCTTGTCCTGTGAATCCGTGAGACAGAGTAACTACTTTAATGTGGTCTGTGGAACGGTGAAATAGGACGGACCGCAGCTGCGTACTTTTGTAATGTTCATCATATCATCATCATCGAATAAATATCGTTTACTTTAAGAGAAGTTTTTCCGCAATTGATTTCTACGGATCTCCTTTTCAAATTAAAAGAACACGACAGTATGCTAGGTTCAGAAATGAATTAATTCCAAATTCACCAGGGACCTTTTCGATTCCACTTGTTGAGTTATACAAAAATTAATCTTGGACCTACTGTACGTTTTACTGCATCTTAATTTACGTATGTGGAACATGCAGCTTCTATCTATGCTGAGACTCTTGATAACTAAGAGTAAGTAGGGAAAATTAGCCATAATCAGGCATAGATGGAAGTATTTTAAAAAGCTGTACTGTGCCAGAAGTTATGGAAGTGTAATTATAAAGTCTCATTAGTGGGTTCAGTAAAACCTCAGCAGCCACCAAGATGCAAATGGCTATATTATAATTCAGTTTTGTACAATCCAAGTTAATTTTCCCTTGGTTCAGCAGGGCTCAAACTAAATATGAATACATTCAGTCTATTTACATAAATGTTTGGAGTTTTCTCTAAACATTTAAGTGAATCCACAGGCACAGCAAACAGGTTTAGGGAGGAATGAAGGGGAAATATCACTTGGAAAAAAATATATCAATGTATCAGCAATAATATCTAGCTAACGTGTAAATATAAAAGGTAAGTGTTAAATGGGTTGGATAATATCAAGTCTTATTACGTTATTTTAAAATCTGGTTCACCAACTAAAGCATGTCACTTCAACTTCACAAGCTACAGCAAAATAGTGAGCAATAAACGATCCAAACGTTACATCGACTGTCAGACAACTAACCACTTCAGTTGTCAACACGAGCATTTCAGACGCACTCGATCAGCAGTGACACTAACTATTTGTTATTCCTAGCACTTTTCATCTTAAATTACTAGCTTAGCATTCCATGCTAATGTACTTTTTCTCCACCTCAATAACTCACCAATTCTCTCAATAAAACATACAACCTCAACATTAAATATTTTACATTAATGCAAGCCCACTTCTTTTTACCAATCTACCTTTCAGTTGAACCCAATGCCGTGAGTCTCGGGACCTCCGTAGCCTACCTTTTGTCTGCATGACTAAAAGCACTGCTCTTCCTCCACACCGTGGTACTGTATTATCCTCCAGGTCTAATTCGGCCGACCCTAGCGGAAACAAGCACCTTAGGAGGCCACTGTGCCTTTAGCATAGCTGTTGGAAGATGAACTACCTCCCTGACTCCTGCCGAGAGATCAGAAATGGATAATGGATTTAGGCTAACACGGACGGACGGGGGGTCAGTCATTTATATCCGGCAAGATATTTTCAAGCTGCTTCTACCTGAGGGAAAAACCTTCTCACTCATTTTTTTATTTATCTGTGGAGGGCTGACAGAACACATATGCTCTTTTCAGCAATGTTCTGCTTCACACTTGCATGGTTACACACATTTGGGAGCTGCACGGCCGCTGAGCTGCTCCACTGGAGCAGCTGGAGGTTGCTCAAGGACATTTTAACAGCAGTTTGCTAAAGAAAGGGGCAAACATTGTTAGTTCACTTGCACTGACATCCACCTTGATTGAGGTACTGTCTGAAGATGGGACATTGCACGGTATTATTGCCTGCAGACTAAAGGGTGTGGGAAGTCACTGTCAGGCAGAACTGATTTGCGTGTGTGTCGAGGTGCAATTAAAAAGAGGACCCAAGTGCAGTACACACAAAAGGCAGGTTGCAAACAAAAAGTGAGCTTTAATAAACAAAAGCTGAACACAACACAAGGGTGCAATACAAAACTGAGGGAGCAGGCTAATGTAACAGAAAATGGGACAAAATCAGGTTGGCATGATGGCACACCAGAATCAACGCAGGGATAAACACTGAAGGAATGCCCACAGCAGGAAACATAGACAAGGAACAATGGGACACACAGGTATATATATATATATATATATATATACGCAGACAACTAATCACACAAGAACAGGACACAGCTAGAGGAGGCAAAGACACGAGGGCTGCAGGGTGATTAGCTACAGGAGGATCAAATCAGGGCGGGGCAAACAAATCACAAAAGTTCTTTACAAAATAAAACAGGAAACAGAAAAACTAAAAGCTAGGATGTGTGTGTGTGTGTGTGTGTGGTGCTCGCAAGGGATCTGAAATGTTCTCAATTCTATATGTGTTTTCATTCATCTGTTCGGCTACTTAAATGCTTCTGCTTTACTACAGACATCACTGGTATTCGTAAAAGATATGTCTTTTATATACGCCAGGTTGACATCTTTGATGCCAATCTGTATAAGTAGCGACAAAACACAATCAAGCTGCTTCCCCAGGGAAAAACAAGAGCAATGTAAATGCTACTGTTCTGATCACAAGTGATCTACAAGAATGATTTTCACGCCGCAGACGAATCAGTCAGTGCAGTGCATCTGTGTTTTTCCAAATGGTGAAATGAACAGTATGGATGAACAGGGCTGTGTTACTGTACAGCATTCAGCAAATGATTTCCAGAATGTAAACATGTACTCCTCACTACGCTTCAAACAGCTGCTGAAACACCCTTTCCGACGGCAGAATCAATGGGCTGTGTCGACTCATTTCTGTAACGTTCAGACTCTAACAGTCACACCTACTTTGTGCAGTGGTCGGCCATGTGTGCAGACCTTATCTCGCACTTACTCTCTATTTTCATTTTTCATAAAACTGTCACTTTTAATGTGCAACAGCACGAATGCCTGCAAGGAGAAATTATCCTCATTCATAAGATTCATTACATCGAGACTATAAGACGGAAAGATCTTGGAGCCAAGTGAAAGCTATTACAGGAGATTTTCTGCTTCACCTTTAGGTCTGGCCACTTGGGACTACAGATACAGATTTTTTTTATCCAATTTTGCCTGTAGTTGTGGTCAGTTGTACTAACTAGTTTGTCTTTAGTCACGTAACTTGTTACACACAGCTGGATACTCGCGATATCCATGAGATCACATGGAAATCAGACTTTAAGTAATGCGTCTGTGTCCCTGGAGAGTATTTCCTCATTGAAAGAAGAGGAAATAATCAAGTGCTGAAGGATTTTCTCCGTTTTCGTTCTGCCAACTGGCTTCGGTAAGAGTTGGATTGAAAGATCATTTATCCAATCACCTTCCATGTTTAGTTTTTTTTTAAAGTGCCTGCCCTTTTCCAAACAGTTTCTAATGAGAACTTCTCTGATGGTTCCGTGTAACATATAGCGCGTCAACGCCATGTCAAAGGTGCAACTTCATGCCACCGCACCCAAATGTCACCTCTTCTGCATTGAAGGTGTAGAAATAAAATGAGACAATGTGGTGCAACTAGCATCTAGCCTATGATTTAGAGGTATTTACATTTAGTCCAGACAGGAGTCCATTCAGAAGTCATGTCATTAGTGATTCCTGAATGTAGGCTCACCAGTGGCTAGCTCGCCAGCTGATGAGACAACATGTAAATAAGACAACTGTGCAGTTAGTGGAATGTGTATTTCTCCTCTTCTGGCAGAAGCTAACCGTCTCACCCATCACCCCTTCCCCCTGAACTTCTCCCTCAAGTTCTTTTTTTGCAACACTAAAAATATCTTCCAGGAGAAGCTGTCTAAAAATGAGTGCTGTGATCCCCATATTTAACAATATCCTGTCCCCCCCCCTCCCTCTAAATGACTTCTGAAGTGGGGCTGTCAGGAACAACTATTTTGATTTACGACGTGGTCGGACAACACATCTTATAAACCACTTCTTACCCTCACTCTACTCTACTGACCAACACTGGCTGGGTAACCTACGTAACTTAAAACTTGATGTTTTTAAGTTAATAAAATAAATCACAGCCTTGATATGCTGTAAACAGAGGAGATGTGTTCTTTAATCAGTCCTTTGGCTCTTTACCTGTATGAGCTTGAGCACCTAGTGTTTTATAACTACACAGAGAGCAGAGATGAGAGAATGTTTGTCACTTCGTTAATCAATCTATTTTCTATTTAACTCGCTGTCTTATTTGCTTGTTCGTGCTCTTTAATGAGCTTCATGGTTAATTTCTGTTTTCAATCTGCCATTCTTCGCGAACAATAAACAGTAATCAATCAGGCATACAACCATAGTCTTCAATTAAACATTCTTACAGCATACATTGTAGATAGGTGAATTGCAACAATGTTCTCGTTCAGTTCACCCAAAGGACCTTGGAAATTCAGTCTTTACTTACTTTCTGCTGTAAGCAGGATTTTACTGTAAGTCTATTTGGTTCCACTCGTCGGCATGTGAGAAAGCCTGCAGCGGCAGCAGCATCGTCGTTATTATTATTAAAGGATAAATGTAGTGACAGACGCATGATGGCAAACTCCTACTTAACCAGTGTAAGGCATTCCTTAACATGCAGACCACACACATTAAGGAGAAGCCATTGCGGGGTCTGATGGCTGTGGCTAATAAGGGGGCATTAACCTTGAATACTCCCAAGGTCTCAGATAGCAAAGGGAACCCAGATGGGCCAGCGCTGCGTTTGTCTGCAGACAGATGGGTTTTAACGGTGCACCCGCTCAAGCTGCAAACTATCCAAAGTTATAGCAGCGAGCGCTCTGTTTATGTTTTTTACACCTTTTACATTATCACTGAGTTCCTTTACGTGTGAAGGTTATGAAGCCAAATGGATAAGTAAGCTATTTGTGGAGCAGAACGTCCTGCAATTACAAGAACAGCATTACAGAGATTATTCACATTGGAACCACTTTACATTTACATTTTTTGATTTTCAAACTGCACTTTTACACATGCCATATGTTCATTTAAATCAACTGAAAATCATTTGAGGATTGTCCAAGATGTTACTTGGATGCAGCGTGTATTTGTACATAGACTTAATCTGGTGCTTTTCTTCCTTGTAATTTATATTTAAATCAAAAATCTGATGGGGATCTAGAGACTGCAATGGCAATGGCAATTTTCTGGCAGAGGATTGCCATAAAATGTCATATGCCCCATGTTCCCCATAGGGTGAATTGCAATACCTTTGGCTTTACATTTAGTGCCATCATCAGGTAAAAAACAATACTTTGGTTTATGACCAAATACCTGCAAATGATATAACATTGCCATTGGTATTTGTTAATCTAAAGCTGTTCACACACATGTGAAGCTATGTAAATAACCGTTAGCATTCAGCTCAAGTCACTGTTGTATAACCTCACAGAGAAGTCTGTAGACACATATATCCTGTTTTCCACTTCACATCTAATCTAAAGGCCGCTACTTTTCAAAAACGTTGCCTTTGTGTTAATATTCGTTGTATTATCACCCAATATTTTGCTACTTCTACAATCTGCAAGTCATCCAAGCCCTTGAGAGTAAGTAAGGTGGTTAATCTTGCATCTACAATTGACTTAAAATTTTACATTGTGTTTTAAGTATTGCCGTTTTCTTATCGACGTCAAGGTCTTTCGGCAGTTAGTCATATGTTTCCCTTTCTCCCATTTGTGTTTGAAGTGTTCTCTGAAGCACCGTCTTCCTGTACTGACTCAACAAGCTGAATAATATGATTGTCTCCTCTTTCAGCCTAAGGAAAGCCATTTTGTTTTACAATCCTTGGGAGCATTCACCTTGTGATTCTTACAAGATGTGCTTTAAAATTGCTATACATTTGAAAGCACAAGGTGACATTTCTCTAGCTCTACCTTTGTAGTTTATATTTGATATTTTCTTATTAACCTTTGTCTGTTGCTTGATAGTAAACCTTTTACAAAACATACTGCTCTTGAATACCTTCCACAGTCAAAGACATCGAAGTAACAAAAGAAAAAACTAATGCAATCACACAACGTGTCTGTGTAAAATACATCTATGGGTACTTACAGAACACACAAGCACGCACAAAAATCGCCCTCCTGGTAACGTAAATCATCCTCTTTATCCTTGATGGTCATTGATATGCTGGTTGACGAGTTGATAGCCTGGATGTGCACATGCAATCCCGAGATGCCAAATTTAGCCTCCATTTATTCATCAAAGTACGTTCATTTTCTTCAGTGCCAGCCTTGAGGCTGCATAGGAGACGGTGTCCTATGGCAAGCGGGTAAGCAATAACAGGTGAGAACGTGTCTCCTCAATGAAGAGTTTGTAGTGAGCTATGAATCTTTGTTCTCTCGGTACAGCAGGAGTAAAGTAGTGTTTCAGCTTTTTCTGAGAAGACTTCTGAGATGTTTGGGGCCTAGGGCAAAGTAAAGATAGGAGACGTTTGCAAGGGGCTTAGACTGCATTGAGAACTCTGTACTGAAGCAAAGGGAACTACTTTGTTCCCCGTGGGGACTGGAGGGCCGGGAGGAGGGGAGACCGATTTAAAGAGATTGGCTGATATAGAGATTACCGTAAGGGATTTGGCAAGGGTTAACATTGGTCACTAGAAGCTAAACGTGTGCTGAAGAATAGAAATAGACTTTCCTGCCTCCTCCCACTCTTTAGTTTTCACATAGAGGGGAATAATAAAAAAATCCCAATTAAGAGCCCATTGTGAATTTATGAATAACAAATTTGGTCCCAATTATCTCCGACCAATAAAGTGTCACTGCTGAGATGAGTAATGAGTGGGTTATAAATACCTGGTGTCATCCGGTGTGAAATGAAAGGTGATCATCCTACCATAATGACTTGTGTCTGCTGACTAACCCGACTGAGTTACTGGCTGATGTAAACAGATATACAGTATTAAATTAATCGGCTGCTTCATTAATGAAATCACAGCTTACTGAGTGACTGAGACACTAATTGATCAAGCTGTCTTTATAATGCGTTGGGCTCACGATGGAACAGACAGGGAATGCAGATGTTATTTTGGACAGTCTACTTCCTATGTTAAGGTTTACTGCATCACTACGACTAGATTGTTTGTTTCTAGTAGTCAGTTTACAATCAGTTAAGAGTTTATATTTTTAGCAAATAAAAATGTAAATCTTGTTAAATGATAGCTAATGGGTTTCCAAGATTGCACTTTGGCCAATGCGTTATACCTCTTGTGCTCTCCACACAGAGTTTTACCTGCATTCAACCAAAGCCCACTCAAACATGATCAGTCAATACTATTTCGACTACAAACAGAAACCAGAAAGCTTCTCAAATCAAAATATTGTGCCGTAGCCAAGAGATTCTACATTCATATGCAGATATCTAATCTGTTTATAGATATTCCCAAACAGGCAACAACTGTGCCACTGTCAAAGCTCGCCAGGTCTCTTAATGCATATGGCTAATTGAGCAATAATTATTACACTCCAACCCTAGAAGGTTGCATGCTGAACAAAAGCCATGTAATGGTACAGGGTGCATAGAGTCCTCCAGAATATCTGCGTAGAAATATCTACTTTACCTGAGTGTCATTATGAGAAAAAGAAGGACATCTTCACTCCTGTGGTGGCTGGTTATTCCCAGATAGATACATCTTGTGAAAAGCCTCCGAGTTGCACAGAGTAAACATTTATGGAGGGCATAAACTGAACTGGCCCAAAGTTGTTCTGAGACCTTTATGCTGACTAACTAATATGGAAATAAAAAATTTACAACACACTTGGAAAGTGTTAGTTTCGACTGATTAATGATTATATTGAACATTGAAATTTAGTGGATTTGTATTTCACTCGCAGAGTGGGGTGCAGTCAGTATGTGTATCTGCACAGTGCTCTCCTGAGGTCAATGTTTGCAGCACAATTCAAGTCATTCTCCAACACACAAACCGAGGACCAAAGAATACGACATTTTCATGTATATTACAAGTATTTGGCTTTAATCTTTGAAGCCAGGGTCTACACATGGTAGCGCTACCCATTTCCACACATAGAATGCCACAATTTCTGTTGGCCCGAGACCCACAACTATACATAGGCCTGAGGCTGTCTCTGAATAAATGGCATAGATTTAAAATATGACTATAGGTGGATGTCCTCCTGTCTGACTCTCAAACTCTTCTCCTCATAAAAGTTCATTCCAGAGAGGGTGAACTTTACAAGGCCCTGAAAAGAGAAAAAAAAGCTTGTCTTTGGCTGCATAGGCTCGTTAATGAGCACCTCATTAACTGGGAGGCCTGTCTGCATGGTCGTATGAGGCTTTGACTCACACCAACACACCACGCACACACACAGACAAACACACACGCACACACACACACACACACACACACACACACACACACACACAGATGCAAAAACAGTTACACAAGGTTGCACACACATGCTGTGATGACATTTGATAGTCCGTGTGTCTGTGGTCTAATTGAGTCTCCAGAGATTTGTGTTGGCACTTAGCACCAGAAAAGCCTCTGTCCAGCCAGTTGGGCGAGCAGATAGAGACACATGACAACAACAAAGCGAGGTACAACACACACGATGTTTGCTTTTTTAACTCTGAGGTTCATCTGAGTTATTTTGTCTTGTCCATCTTCACTATTATATAGAACAGAATAATGCAGAGTTAAGCTCTTTTGACTGTATGGTGCCAGAATTTGGACAATTTACACGGCCTTAGCTCTTCTTTGAAAGATTTTATAGGATGTGACTTTTCGTGCATCGTTGTGGTTTTTATGATTCATCTTTTTCCAATTCATATAATTTTATTGCAACATTTGAGCCTAAAACCTAAAATGTACTGTATGTATGCAATGTATTTTCAGAAATGACATGTAGGGGAGCTTTGTTCATTTAGTTTCCATGGCACAACTGTCATTGCATCCCAAAATAAAGGAGTTCCAGTGGAGCCCGTCAATGCATTTGCCCGGCTACAATCACTGATGCCATGATCACTGGATAAAACCGGGCGTGTCACCCCTTATAAATGCGCTTCAATTACTACCCACTCACTGAAGAGTCTAATATTTTCACCGTAACAGCTTGTGGCTATTAGCGCTGAACTTTGTGAATTGTTTTTGAAAAGCGAGCAATGAGCAAAAACATAGCCTGGCGATAACATTGCATAGAGAGGAGACAATTTCCGTCAAATGCATATAATTACCTTTTTTTTTTTTTTTTAGATACGTGTAAATTGTACAGGAGCACCGAGCCGCTATTTGCTCGGCAGCGCAGGTAGGGGTGCATTTCAACCTTTGCGGGTGGTTTGAGAATTACACGGTTTGGTTGTGTATTATTTGCAGGTTTAGCGGCCTCAAAAGCCACACAATCCTTATGTTTTAAATGAAAGGTAGTTGCTCTTGAAGTGTTGACATGGTGCCGATACTTTATGGTGCTGGGCAGGTGTCGTTATCACTGGAAACAGCTGCCTGCTGGTGCTGAACTCGAACAGTACACATAGACATTCGATTTATTGTTAATGTAAAGTAATTAATTAGTGCAGCTTTAAGTGCACATTCAATATAGAGGCTTTAATTATGGTGTTAGATGGCTTAAGACAAAATAAATGTAAATATTCATTCAGAATTCTTTCATAATAACTACTGCAGCCGAAACATAATAATAGAGCTCAGAATCCCCTGTCACCTGTGTTGACTCCATTTTTGATTAAATCCTTTGCAATTTTCTCTCTCAGCGTCCCCCGGCACCACGCAAGAAACTCCCCTGTGAAGTTCAAAGTGCATGTTTACCAATTATCAACATCATGATAAACTCTCATGGGTTTAAATCTCTTTCTCGCTACCTGATTGAGCCATTTATGCTTCGGTGTAGTGAGAGATGTCCGCAAACATCTTAAATCCCTAACTGCAGAGGTTACCTGGTAAATGATGTATCCCCATAGCACCTCTATACCACCATCTTAGTAACGCTTCACGGAGGTCGTCCCCAGGAAGTGAGGCGGGCAAAGCGATAACAGAGTGTTCATTACATCAACCGACCCCCAGAGGAAAGGATTGCACCACCTCCTCTTATCGCTGGTGAAGGGGGAGGTTTTTTTTTTTTTTTTTTTTCCAAGACTTGGGGAGGAGTAGAGGTGAGGGATGAAGAGTAAAACGGTACAGGCCGTGTGCATGTGTGTAAGTGTGTACTCGTGTGTTTGTGAGTTCTGCAGCAATAAGAGTCTCCTCTTATCCACTGCTGTCCGAAAAAAAAAACCCCTCTCCCAGGCCGCTTTAAAGAGCCGCCGCTTGATTTACTGTAAAACAAATCAGAAAGTGCGGCTCTGTCCCCTGACCTGACTCTTCTCTTAATTTCCTGTCTGAACATCTTCTGTCTCTCCTTCGTTTGATCACCTTTCTTCTGCTTGCCATTTCCTTCCCTTACATTTTTTAATACTCTGCACCTTCCTTTAGTTGAACACTAGTTTTTTTTGACTGAAAAATACTTCTCCGTCTTCTCATTTTCTCTCTCCTCCTCTTCCCTACCTTTTTCTGATTTACCCTCCTCCCTACCTCCCGTCCCTGTCCTCCCCTCTGCTCTCCCATCTTTCCCTATAATCTCATCTCTTCTGCTTTCATGTCCTCCCTTCTCCTCCACATTCCGCTTATCTCTCTCTCTCTCTCTCTCTCTCTCTCTCTGCTTTGATTTACTCTCCTCCCTTATTCCACCTCATCTTTTTTCTTCTACATGTGTTGAAGGATTAATAGCTACTAGGTTATGCCTTGCAGAGCCAAGGTGTCACCTCCTCTCACCCGGAGCATCGTCCTGAGATGAACTGCTGCCGACTGCCTATTTGTCATCTTGTGGCTCTATAGGCCCGAATGTGGTATAAGTTAAGAAGGAAAGGAGAATATTGAGCGCCACTGATGAGCTGCTCTATTTTATGGGGGCTTTTCTTGCTTCCGTCCCCTACGCGTGGCCTCAGGCTATTTTGTTTCCTTCAAAAATAACTAACTACTCTACCTATGTCTGTCACTCCAGAGTACCTCTCCGCCTCTTTCTTTATATATAATCCTCCTACCTTATCATTCCCTCCTCCACAGACGTTTGTGCTGGTTAGCCAATGCCAGCGGTCAAGTCATCCGGGAGATCATCCTTTTCCACCACAACACACAGACGAAGAAAGTGACTGCCCACTCTTTCTGTCCTCCTCCTCCTCTTCAGCCTTTCTCCTTCTATGCCTTCATTTGTGCAGCTGTGATGAAGAATTTCTATCAGCTGGGAGTTGAGAAAGCTGTTGTGGCAAGAGATCAACTAGAGATAGATACAACCCCTGACCTCTGAAGTCAGATACAAGGAAAAAACACATCAAATAGCAAAGATGAATAAAGATTCAAATATATTACAAAAAACAGGGAAAAGTAGATAAATTCAAAAGGTACAATGTGTAAGATATGCCAGAATTTAACTCACATTATCAACAGAATGTGAAGAGGCAACAGTGCCGTCGTCATGTCAAAGACGTTTATCTGTTGTGTTGCAGAGATATCTACTGAAATCAGCAGCTAACTGACGAGCTGGTCCCGTCTTGTAATACAACTTGTTCCTCTCGAGGGGATAATGAGACCCTGTAGCGCCAGTCTGCCCTCAGTACAGAGAAAGAAGAAATATAGCTGTGTGACTCAAGCAGGGCTTGTCAATACAGCCATGATCCCTGCAAGTTTTCTTACTACCGGTGCTGGGATTTATTTCCTGGCTGAATCCGAGCCACCGGACCCGCTGCATGCTTCCTTCCTGGCAAAGCAGTACTATGATGGTGCATAGGACGGACAAAAACAAGAGTCGTTCCCTCGTCTCTGCCACGCCTGACCCAAGCTAATATACTAACTATCAAAACGTAACATTACACGGACCAATCGGCCCCTAGTTAGTGCCACAGCAAACACACGGATAGCTAAGCCCCACGTGAAGATTATAACATAGAAGAGTTTCAGCAGTTTGGTTCAATTGTGTGTATTCTCACTGACTGACTGACTGACAGTCATTACACAGGAGTAAAAAATACACAGTGAATATATCAACACTAGCAGAGAGAGATATATAGCTAAAGAATACAATACATAATAAAAAGAAGGAACTAGAATACTGAAATACTAGAATCTAAACATAGGTTAACATACTATAGTAGGGTTTTATAATAACTGTTGATTTTGATGAATTTGGTTGTATGGACCCAGTAGTATAGAGATGAAATACTGTCACCTATGTCTTTATAGCAGGTGGTTTGGAACAACACATTGCACCTTTAAATAAGTCTGGGACTTTTTTTTTATATATATATATATATATACCTTTGAGTATATAAAATTTATTATTTTGTACTTTCTCCAACAGATTTGAATGTTAATGAAATGTGTATTAGAATAAGGCCACATCCATCCTCTGGCCATTTTCTCAAGAGCTAATGCATTTTGATTAAGCGTTAAATTAAATATTTTTCGATTAAATAAAACTTTCTGAATCATTGTATGCTATACTGGTAAAGATCGTGTATTTGTGTGTGTGCCTTAACAAACACAGACACACCCTCCACACATAGTGCTCTTAAATCCTGCATTGACCAGGCCCTTTAAATGCTTTTACTCCACTGCTCCTTCCTGTCGCAACTCTCTGTTTGCAGGGTTTTATGGAGAAATACAAGGGGTCCAAGCAAATGAGCCAGAGAGGAAAAGTTGAGACACAGGAAACTTTTCTTCTTTGCTCATCTGAGTGAACATCAGCTCCACAAAAAAATCTAACTGGTTGTCAACATTAGAAAATTTGAACAAGAATACATGGCAATTAGAATGCAAGATCTCATGAGGTGTGTGTGTGTGTGTGTGTGTGTGTGTGTGTGTGTGTGTGTGTGTG
>CALSBV010009827.1:2299527-2323588 GCA_943590825.1 Bovichtus diacanthus | reverse complement strand
AGAGAGACAGAGAGAGAGACAGACAGAGAGAGAGAGAGACAGAGAGAGAGAGAGAGACAGAGACAGAGAGAGAGACAGAGAGAGAGAGACAGAGAGAGAGACAGAGAGAGAGACAGAGAGAGAGACAGACAGAGAGAGAGAGAGAGACAGAGAGAGAGAGAGAGACACAGAGAGAGAGAGAGAGAGAGAGAGACAGAGAGAGACAGAGAGAGAGAGACATGTGTAAACATTTATGATCAGGATTTATGGATTAATCCATGATATACAGCTGTGTAACAAGGACATGATGGTAAATAGTGATATCTGTCACTGATCTGACAATCAGCACAGGGAACATAAGCAAAGGACGCTGAACACGTACACGTGCAGTTTACGCACAATTCTAATGCACTTAACAGTATTGATTGGCTTAATAAAGGGCTGGTTCACATTTACCTCTAGTGATATTTAGCTATGCAGATCGTATGTCCATCTCTGATATTTCCCTTTACCCAAATACAATGCAGGTGAATGGAATTTAATAGAGACTATCATTTTAATAAGAAAGTAGTTCCATTGAAGAGTGTTTAAAGTGTGTTCTGTAGATGTTTTTACTGGAAACCATGTCCGTTTTAATATTATGTTCAATGCTGTGAATGGCACCAATGAAATTCCATTAACCTTCATTGTATGGAGTTGGATGCAAACATCTCAGAGGCAGATATATCAAAACTAGGAGAAATAAAACTAAAACGATATCTGCATGACCAGAAACCAACATCTTTCACCTCTACCGACATTTCTGACACGCCACCACTATACTTAAGTTTTGGTTAGGTTTAAGTACAAAAACTACCTGGTTGGGATTTAAAAAGATCATGGTTTTAATAAACTAACTTTGATAAACAGCCAGGTCCAGTGTTTCTTGACCCATCCCTCCACCACAACCTCCTCCTCCGTAAGAGTTTTTGCGGCAGCATAAGAACAACACACTAACACACCAACACGCCTTTGCTTCCGAGAGACAACACTCAACATTTCTATGGTCACAAGAGGTCCTTCTTGTATTTCTTGTGACAAAAGTTCTAAAAGAAGGCACCAGGCCCAGGTTTAAATATTCTTCATCCACTGATTCCATCCTCTGCCATGGACGGACATAAGGACAGTTGTGGTGAGTATCGTGTTGTTTTTTGAAAGTCTTTGACAACAAACCAAAAAGTGTCTTGTATACTGGAACCCTGACAAGGACTGTTTGCATAATTAGGATGCATATTTTCTTATAAAATGCCTTCCCGTGCAACCATGCAGAGCAATTATTGGACTTAATGATTCCCAGTAGATGCTGTTGTTGAACCTGTTGTCCCTTTACAGGGTGACAGCCAGATTGGGTTCGATGTCTGTGTATGCGAGTCACAAAAACTGATGTTATTTCTTTCATCTAATGTTGTACTTTGCCTCATGGTCTGACTAGCTGGCCTAATGGTCACAATCCCAACCAATTTCTTCACTGGACATTGACATTAGAAATTGGTTCAGCAAGCAAAGCACATCCAATTTACACTTTGTGACTGTTGTTGAGCATTGTAATGCAGAAGCTTCAGCAGCTGCCTGCATTTCTTCCTAACAATGTCATGTTATTGTCGAGACATAGTGAAAATAACAAGAGTGTTTCATTATTAGTCCACTAATTGACAGGACTGCACAACATGCAGCTGCAAAAGCTGTGCTACTAAACAAAAGCTAGACAGGAGTCTACAGCTACGCTAACGGCTTGATGAGGCTATATTGCTCATTGTAAAGAAAACCACATTTTAAAGTAATTAAAAGTTAAGGGTAATTGGGAAGTGCAGTAAATGTAAAAACATTAATTATTGGTAAGATAGACCTTGTCATGCCAACATGCTCACAGTGCCGATGAAAACATTTGCTTACGTGCAAAACAGCACTCAACAAAAAGCTATACAAATATTTCGCTTTAAGGTCAAAGGAACAATCAACTATTGGAATACGCTGTTAACAATCTAAAACCATTGAAACCATTTGAAAAACATGATTAAGAAGTGCCCTTGCTCCCACCACATACATCTAAAGAATTGCATTGAAAACATGATGAACATGAAAGATAAACCATTATTCTGATGATGCTTTAAGTGCATTGGTATATCTTTCCCTCCTTCGATCAACAGGAACTAAAGGCAGCAGATGAAAGTGTCTCTTGTTGAAAATGACTGGCATTTCTCCTCTTTCCTCAACCTGTCTTTGCCTCAGTGGAGAGTTAACACTGCCTTCTACCCACCCTTGGAGCAGGGAATTGAATCTCAATTACCACGAAGCTCCGTCTTATGTTTCATGTATGAGTGACCTCATTAGTAACTTACACCCTTTCCTCACCCTGTGCAACATGTATGGTGGCCGAGATCAGCCGAGGTAATATCCTAAAGATCCAGTTTCATGGCTTGGTTGCGAGATGAAACGCTATTGATATGCTAATTCTAACCCCTATCAGAATTCTATTATACAAATGGCTCTTTAATTTGGAACTTAAACCTGTGAGTCAGTGGGACATTGTGTCACCTATGATTGCTTAGGGTGGTTAATTAACTTTCAAAGCCACACTTAGGGATCAGGACTTAGCAAAGGTCACTGGAATGTTGCTGATTGGACAAAGTGATGTCTCTCTGGTAGAGCAATGGACTATTCTATACTGCTGACTTTACATAGTATTTATATATTTTTTGGACTTATTCTTACTTATTGTGACTCACTTATTACTTACTTGCTTGAAAGTGTTTATATAGTTTTGGTTGCTTCACTGCAATGAACATGGGACTGTAGTTTATTTGCAGTCCATCCCACAGACATGGTCCTGCTGCCTGAAATACTGCTAGCGTACTAAATGAAAACTAATCTGCAGCTCAAAATAGTCCCCAATAAATACACTATTTGCTTCTGTTCGAGTAACTTTAAAAAAAAAGAAAAAGTTATATAACTTTACATTGCGACTCTTTTATAAATGTTTGTCTTTCAGAGCTCTCTGATGTCCAAGCCCAATCAATTCTACGGAGGCAGACATTGTTGGTTTTGATCTTTTCATGGTATTTGTTCTTTACTTTACTATTTCATGTCGGTGGTTTAGAGCTTCTGGCAAGTGCCGACATCCAACTATTTAGATCGACTTTCTTTTTCTAATAATTTAATACATAATGTCCATGTTCAATGTCCACGTTTGTTAAACTACTTACAGTATATAGAAAGTTTTTGTCACTAATGAAGAATCACTGTACCTGAGCTCTACTCACAAAGAACTTTTGTGAGTAGAGCTCAGGCTCAAGACAAACCATGAATTACAAGCGCTCCGTATTAGGAATGTGCCACTGTATAGAACCAGATATTGGGGAAACTAGTGCTTAGCCTTGAAGCTTACTGTGTTTTCCAATTCCACAAAACCGAAGGTGTGATGTTCCGGACGCAACTTATTCACACCTTCCCAGGACATCTTGCCTCCCAAACGGTACATGACATCCAGCCAAAAAAGAAAATAACCTTTTTGCACAGAGAGCTGAGTGTGTGTCTAGCTTTGGGTCTTCAGTTGAGGAAATGGTGAGTGGTTGAGATTTGAGGGTATTATTCTCCTCTTTCCTCTCACACAAAAAATGATTTAGTCTGTTCTTTGTCCTCCTTCTGTCTCTCTGACACACACATGAACAATCTCTCTCGCACACACGCTATCCTCGCAGTTGTTTTCCCCTCGCCACAATAAATTTATCAGCCCATCCCAGAAGACGATATTCAGCCCAGCTTCCTAGGCATCCCCGGAAGCGTGTGTGTGAAAAAGACAGAAGATACAAAAACAAAAAGGGACAGAGATAGTAAGAGGAGAGGGGGGGGGAGGGGCTCTGAAAGTCAAACTATTTTTGCCATGTACCTTAATCTCATCTCTCTGCATTCAGTGTTCATCTGTGTGATTCTGGCTGAGTGTGTGAATGTCTAAGTGGATTGTTCCTTAAAATTAAGGAAAACTTTGATGAGTATCCCATATACCCATACAGTATATGGGTGTACTGTATAGTATATGGGTGTACTGTATAGTATATGGGTGCACTGTGCAGTATATGGGTGTACTGTACAGTATATGGGTGTACTGTATAGTATATGGGTGTACTGTATAGTATATGCCCGTCTGTGCTGCCTGTCCTTGTGTGTGACTAACCGTGGAGCTTTTCATGATATTTTTAGCTCGATACTCAAAACACACAAGCTTCTGAATTTACTAAAGGCCTCGTTTTCTTTATTTTTTTATGACAAACAGCACAAAGTTAAGCTCCTGACAAAAACCATAACGTCAGCAAAGCACGAAGAGCCTCGCAATTACACGTCTTCCTCCTCTCTTTTCTGTGCTCTGTCAGTGCATCTTTATAAAGGTTTAATATGCGGCAACAAAAAAAAAAAAAAAAAAAAAAAGCAACTTTGCAAAGTCAGGTGCTGTCAAAATGAGGCTAAGTGAATACAGAGAAATGCTGTTTGTCACTCACTAAGCAATTTCCAAATAAGTGGAAGCACACACACAATCCCCTGAATTCTGCAGGGAATTACAACACACCCACAACATTCAAGAGAAGCTGCCAGAAAGCTGTCTCCATTTACATCCTGCTTACACCTTCCAAGTCATTAAGATGTGAGCTGGGGAAGTGTTGAGCAAAAAAAAAAGAAAGAAGCTTCAGCCAATTTAGGAAGTGACACCTGAATTGTTCTGCATCATTGCCGCCATTACATCACACACCTGTGTCTCGCTCTTTGTGATGAATAGTTTTGATAAAGCCGCCTGGCTTGCTGAAAATCGGTTTAACAAAAGTGAGAGCGTACACCTGAAGAGGCCTCCGGCACGGTGGCTCAGTACGCTAAGAAAACAACCTTCACAACACTGGATTTAAACTTCGTCACATGTTACTGTATTATGTCTAATCACGCTGCACTTTCAAAAAGTAAGCTGAAAACAGACACGCAGAGTTCCATAGAGTCACAATTTAAGTCATTCTCGCGCTTTTAAGGAAGGAACTAGTTGAGACGATGCTGAGGCCTCATTTAACGTTTGCTTAATCAGCAGCTTTCATGAGACGGCTCAGTGCAGAAATCATTTACACTACTGTGAAGTTATCGTCTTAATTTCACACAGGGGAGAAGGCCTCCACAATATTTATGCATATATTCAGAAGACGTATTCATAAATTATAGCTTTCACCAATAAATAATAAAATGACTTAAACTTGTTATTCTTCCTTATCTGTATATATGACTTCTATTACTTCTATTCTATTCCTTCTGATTGTGCTACTACTAATACTAGTACTACTACTATCAGATAACAGGGGTGGACTACACAACTAAGGAATAAGTGTATTGTTGTGTTAAAGTCACGCGAGAATATCAAATAGAGGATCTTACATTGTCCTTAAAGCGAAAACTACGTCACTATTTAATTTACAAAAAAGTAAATTATTTCTTATATAAAAAAAAATTTAAAAAACACACCTTAGATTTCTTAACAATAAAACCCATATTTTTCATTACCTATATCTCATAATTGTAACTTCGGGCCATTGTTCAGCAAACGCTACATGGTTTTGTTTTGAAAGTTGGACAACACCAAAATGTCGCATGTCACCCTTATGTTAATTATGTAATCAGAGAGATTTTGGATTCACTTCAGTTGCCTGCTCATTTGAGTTTACTTGACAAAGCGTCCCAGCAAAAACGAGGTCTGCGCTCAGAAAGCGCAGACCTTGTTCGCAGAAGTCGTTCTTCCAGCTTCGGCGTTGTTATGAGCTTTAATTGGCTTTCACGAAAACGTTCTCAGTCGGGATAAAATTTTTCCGATTATTAAGACATCACATGAATGTAGCGCAAAGGTCTTATCTCGCAATGTTTGAGCGTATCCGCCCGAGGGTTTGAATCTGCTCCAAAATGTAATGGGTTCATTCGTGGGTCATGCTACACGCTTCATGAAAATCAGGCTCGACGTTTTTCCGTAATCTTGTAAACAAACAAACCGAGCCGAAAACATGACCTCCTTGCTAAAGTCAATAAAGGGTATAAACAGCTGGCTGATAACACAAGGAAAATGTACATAAAGGCACTGTTACGTCTCTACTCCAGTGGAACAGCAGCTCTGCCAGAGTTCTCTCGATACAACACTAAATGCCCTCTCAGTCACAACATAAAACATGTTAAATATAGCCGACTGAGGTTACGAAACGCTCGTGCATTAGGCTTTCATATAATGTGTCTTTTATGAAAAATCCCACCTCATTGATGACTGCACTCTATTCGTCAGTAAATCTCACAAGTGATTATGAACATAGTTAGAACAACACTTCACAGGTACGCGCTGTATAAACCGAGTGTTATTGAGAATAAACTGCATCCAGCTTGGAGCTATAAATCACCCACCTGCTACATCTGGAACTGGAACTGAACACTCTTATGCAACACGGTCTCTGTCCTGCTGTCCATAGCTCTTCTCTCCTATTTACTGTAACACGCATTATATCCTCAGCCTGTCTCAACAATGAGCCCCAATGCGCAGACACTGTCGAGCATTAATAAGGGTATTTTATCAAATGAAATATGAAGTCAAAGCCTTAAAAAAACGACATTTGTACTGTTATGCATTGATTCCGGGGAATGAAGACATTTTTGTCAAGTAGCTCTCAGAGATATTATTGATTGAAAGGGCTTAGCTAGAGAAGCTTATTTAACGTATAACGTTGGAGAACATATCTACTTAAAATGTACAGTTTCACATTAAAAAGGTAAAGGCAGTCTGTGAGGATTTCAAAAGGACGCTATACCTGGATTCATTTATTTTTCTTGGTGTGCTACTTAAGAGGTATTGGACTTTATCAGACTGTAAGTTATCAGCTCTTTTCATCCGATGAACAGCTGAGGTGTCTTTAGGATTCTTTGCTCTGGTTTGGATCACTGCTGCTATCTGGAACAGTAAGGCTGACAGCGACTCATCCTCGCCACACACTTTCCCTGGGAACACCTTGTAGTTCTACCGTTACAATTTATGCCATCAGAATCATTTTAGAGAGCAACATAACATCATATTTTAGCTTGAACACTCTAACCCAGCACGCACACACTCGCTCGACCACCCCCGCAGTAACTCCGCGACCGCTGACCCTGTCAGATGGTTTACTCTGCTTCTCTCTTTCTTTCGTGCTGAATTTATACACGTTTCACACTGACACATTTTGGGACTTTCAGCTTTGTTAATCCCTAATACACCTGGCAGAAATCCAGAATTCATAGTACTGTGGTAACATACGTAACTCTTGTTTTCATTTCTGTACAGAGCGGAGGCAGTTTGCATTACACAAAGCATAAGTTCTGTCATCTGACAAGCAAAGCAATGAAAGTGACTCCAGTTACCCAAGACTGTGGTAACTGTTAGTTTAGCTTAGCTTCAGCAAGTGCAGCGGAGGCAAAGAGTGACAGAATAAGAGATGTGAATGAGTGATAGGCAGGATCGAAAATGAGCAAATTGCCAAACACGATACCACAACTCTGTAAACTACTAGTTTAGCACTAGTAGTACTATTTCTACTGTAGCATTTCTACTGGTACCATACTGAGATGCACACTCTCAATTCCTCCATGCCTTTACAAATGACAAATTCATACTTTAACACTGCAAAGAGTTCATTTACAGTGTGTATCCATATGTCAGGGTAGAGTGTGGCGGGTATGTGGTGGCGATTGTAATGTACATCATACACTTCTTTTGGTCGAGAGGATTCCAGAATTATTTTGAAAAAGGGCAAAATTGTGTTGTAATGAACATATGAGGACCGGGGCAGGATCTTAGGATACTGTAATAAAGTCACTGTACACGTAATTCAGTTACTTAAATAGTAGACTTAGTCATTAGTCTTAAGTTACTCTTGGCTTTAATATAACCTCATTATCAATATATGTATTATACCTTGCGTTATCTACATAAATATCACCAGGTGTATATTTGCCACAATAGTCACACCAGCTCAAACAGCACATAACTGGATGAAAAGTTGAAGTTGAAGCCTCGAAACTAAACTCAAATCTCAATCAACACAACCGACCAACTTTATTCCAGGTGTCGGTTAAAGGTTTTTCGGCCCATTTTTGCCACTGTTTCATGCACACAACCTCATTATGAGCACTTTCTACCTCAACGCCAGACCGACTAGTTTCATATCAACCATTCCAGCCCATACCTGATTCCATGAAATCCTGGTTGAAGCTGCCCCAGGCCTCTTTGCTCTTCTCCAGGTTCTCCTCCATGACCTTGATGTCGGCAAAGGGACAGTTGCACTCTGGGTAGCGGGCAGAGCACCGGCACCAGCAGTCGTTGTTGCGGCAGAGCAACTCGCCCTCCGAGTTGCATGCAACATAGCTGAGGGCTGCCTCCACAAAACGCCCACGCAGGAACTCTGGCAGGACATCTTGCAAGCCTGGAAAAGAAAGTAGGAAACTGGTTTCACATGCTTTCCGATGTTATTTTTGTAAAGCGGAAAATAGAAATGTTGAGAAATATATATAGCCTTTGGTCATAAAATCAAGACAGTTTTGATACATTAAAGAAAACTGTCTAAATCATATTTCCTTAAAAGCAACAATCATTGCAGCCGTTGCAGCTTGGAATCACTGCTTTTTGATGGAAATCTTGTTTTTAAAAAGGCATCTTCTTACACAGTGCAACTGAATGTTCCTTTAATGGGCATACAATGTTCAATAATCTCATGTATTCACTTTATGACACTTAAATGACAGCTCTAATTCAAGCTCCAATATGAACGTCAGAAAACAAGCTCTTCAAATGTTCATCTTCACAGAGATGCTGACACTAATACATGTCTTATCGTGGTTGAGGCCAATAGTGACGACATGTGCAAAGACAGTGGCTCATCAGCTGGCTGTGTTTTTTGTGTGTGGTGGTCACTAAACCAAATTAAAAATGTCTCTCTGTTCTCTGACTGATTGGCAGAGACACTTCAACTATGTATATGTAAGGCGGTATTATGACAGGGACAAGACAATTGGTTGTTTTCTCCGGAGCAGCTCAGCTTGTATCATTTTCAGTGGCAGCTCTTGCAGCATGTACTGTGGGTGCATATGCAATAAGCCCAGAGGCATATTTGAGTAGTTTTGGGACCTATCAGTAGAAACTGTCACCTAGTCTGCAGTCATCATAAACAACCTGCTGTTCCTACCTGCTGTGTGCACGTTGTTTCTTATCTGCTGGATTCATTATTTCCTTTTCCCACTGTGTAATGTAGACGCTCAAATCTTCATCAGAACATTTTATTTATTTTTTTATTTTTTTTACAATATGCACAAGATGTCTTTGTCCATAATTGTTTGTTTAAAAGCAAACACATTGTAATAGTTAATGTTTGTTGAGCCTTAATTTCATGGTCAATGCATATTTAATCTGCAGACAAATGCAAGGGACTGAATATTGTTTTTTCTGCTATGCATGTACAGTAAGTTGCTTCAGTTTTTCCCATTGAAAATGATTTGCCCCTACCCAGAATTTTTATAAATATTTTCTGAATTGCCTTTTCCTTTAAAAAGTCCAAGTGACATGCAACCGGCTAAAATTGTGCTGTATCAGTTGTTAAAGTGTGTTCAGACTGGTAGCTATGGTTACATGTAAAGTCTTATCAAAGTCAATTGAGGACAAAAACCAACAGGTGATGAGTGAGAATTACGTAATGCTAATGAGTTGAAAATGTGTCCACTTGAAATGTTAAAAAATTGTACTGATCCTCAGACTATATAATTCCAATTCATGAACGCACACAGACCATAGTAAACAAGAGAAACTGGAATAAAAGAAAACAGTATAGTTATATAGTTAAACAATAGCAAATAAAGTGAGGCAAATATTTGCTTATAGTTGTGTCCTTTCCCTCCAATAAATTAACTTGGTTGAGTATTTTAAAACATTTTGAGGAGTTATTACGCTAGTTTAACAACCCCTAGACTGCGTTAAATTCGAGCGATGAACACACACTTCTGTGCTACTGTTTCTTCTCTAGATAAGACTGGGAAATACTGTACTGTCCTGTATTTGGAGCATTTTTAGTTACACTATAAAACCCCCTTTTTATTTTTGAGAAAGATTTTAATTTGTTTACAGTGGCTTACCTACCGGTCAGTCGATACGATTGGCTCACTATGCGAGTTTAGACCCACAATACAAAAGAAAAAGGTCAATAATTCAAGCAAACACTCTCCCAAGGTCGGATCGGAAACACTGTCCGTCTTCATGTCCTTTTACAGCGGCGTAACGTCACACTTTCACATTCATTGCTTTCATTATTAGATTTAAAATACAGTGGCATGCTAATTATGGTGCCAAGGTTTCATGACTACACAGTCTCTTGAACCATATAGTGAGCCGATGTGCGATCTTAAAAGTACATCGTCGTCTGTTTGAAACCAGCAGGTGGCCTTCAGAAGACTCGCTGTGTGTTCACGCTGCTTCTCTGAATTCTTCTGTTGGTCCGTTTCTGTCTTTCTGTCTAATAATTATCAATTTGTTGTGTCAAAAGCTTCCTTTCTCCTCACTTCACAATCTCAGTCTGGATGATTTTCAACAGCCAAGTCAATCCTGCTGTGCCCTGGTATGAATATGCATGTCTCTTCTTTGGTATTTATCCTTTAAATGGCTTGGAAAGAGATGTAATTAGTCACATTCTTTCTATTCCATGCTTTGGCAGGTGCTTTGAGGTTTTTGCATGTCTGTGTGTGTGTGTGTGTGTGTGTCAAGTTGCAAATCTGGCTGGGGTTTCTTCAGTTTGGGAAACAGCTAAATAGCACTCTTTACATCACTAATCACTTTCCCACTTTCTATGTCTCTCTTTCGCCTCGCTGTTTGTTGACTCGTCTTTCTACTTCTTCTTCTTTCTTTTACTTACAATCATTGACATTTTGAAAGTAGATGTGGTCATTTTCTAAGGACTCATTATTTTTGCTACAGGCAGTGGTACCAGCCTTGTACTCAGTTTGAATATACAGTGATATACAGCTGCTTTAAAGTTACAAAATATCTAACATGGGTCACGTATATTAAAACAGAAAGCATTGCAATTTTCATTCATCCTTAACTGCTGGCTCTGAAAGCTCTGAGTCTATTCAGTCTTTACAGATACAGTTGATGTTATGAACATTATGTTTTTAGCTCTCAACCAAAAGGAATAGCTTAAAATGGATTAAATTGTTGTTCCATTGAAACGAGCAAGAGTGGAAGCAGTATGGTTATAGTAGTAGACAATGACATTGTGATAGATCTTAATGTTAATAGGCAGCTGTGACGCGAGGACACATTTCTCTGATTGTTAAGTCATTGGATCTTTGTTGTCAGCAGAACAAGCTTAGTATCATTGTTTGGCCCATATATACACTTTTTTATTATTGTGTAGGATGTATTATATATATAATGTATTTGTTGGTGGCTCGACTGCTTTTCACCTTTGACACACGTTGTTATTGCAGCGAGACAATAGTATTCAGCGAGGGGCTCGTCTTGTTCATCATGCAACTCACATCTGCTCATCTCAAATAAAAAATTAACACTTCAATATATAATACTTTACACAATGTGTCTGGGATGAAGCCCTATCTGGCATGTCATATCATTTGAAGCCATACAAGCCCCAGCAATGCAGCCTGTATGAATGCTGCTGAGGTGGGAATGCTATGGCTGGCTTATTTTTGATTAAAAGAGGCCTTCGACATAACTTTCTGAATTGTCAGATACACAAGAGAAGTTAAAATAAATGCCTTTTCACCAGCCAAACAAGCGACTCTAGATGAACTTGAAAGCAGCCTTGTTTTTACACTGAAAAATATGTATTTATTAATAAATTCAGTGACATTTTTCTGTGTCATCAGCCCAAATATTGCAGCATGGAGCCATCCCCTCAACAGTCATTTCATTTTAAATTAATTTTTCAGAGGAAGTTACGATGAACAACGGTTTCCATCTTTAATGACAAGTGCCAGATTGGGTGCCAATTTGTCTAACATTTTGGAAATTAATCCAAGACGCTACATTTTCTCAGGAAGCTCAATGAAAGAAATGCTGAATGACAGATTGCATTAAGTAGCAGACTCTGGTGGAACAGAGGATAACGGATGTGACCATCCATGCATGACGCTCATTCCTGGTACAACATTGTTCCACTGATTGACAGCATGTAACAAAACAAGTTGATGTAGTATTTAAAAAATAATCTACTGTGCAAACGTTTTAGGAAGATCGCAATACATTTAACATATTTGTGTGGTCTTAAAGATACACACGATGCAATGCAAACTCTGCCTTTAAATCAACCATCTTGCTGTCTTTTACTGTTGTCCCAACCACCTACTGCGTATTACATAAGAACAGGAATGCTTGTGTTTTACATTTTACATTTACATAGAGCTGGATCCTCCAATCTGAACATCACAAGAAATGCTCCATATAGAAGGCCATGGTGTTTAGAGAAATATTCTCCCAAACTCAATCATTATTAAGCCTCCAGGTTGCTACTTTCCTTTGTATTCCAGTTTGATTTATAGCCTATCTTAACTTGAATTATAATTAATCTGAGATTGGTGTCATTTTATTAATTACGTATTGCTCTGTGGAGGGAGTATTAAGACCACCATTTAATCACTCAATGAATCAATCACTCATGATTCATCCATACTGTAATGGTTCTGAGCACAGAGATGTGAATTTGCAAGCAGGACTCAGAAGGCAGAGCACTTGAAAGCAATCAATCGTTTACTTGTAAGAGTTCAAAGCCCAGAGAGGCGACAGGTAATCTGTCAGCGAGGGCAAAGTAAGCAAGGGGCAGGCGGGCGAAACCGGGAACAGGCTGAGGTCAGGAACAGGCAGGCAAAAAAAAAAAGAACTAATGCTGGAACGCAAAGACTGCATAGTACATTAGATGATCTGGACTGTGACTTAGGGCACCCAGTTTGAATGTTATCAGCTGATTAAATGGGCGTTATCAGAGGTTATCTGCCTCATAGACCTATTCACACTGATGATTACCGAAAGAAGGAACACGAGAAGACGTCACCGACCTCTAGCGACCGTAGTAATTATGAGAGGAGCTAAGGCGGAAGTCAGATCACGTTGTATAAAGAACGAAAAACTCCATAAAGGGGTGGAAGTTAGGGGCTATGGAAGGGACACAAAACACATGACTTTTATCCAGGAGACTGGTGTTTATGTCCCGTTTGAAACCAACAAGGTGTTCTTGCCTTTGTGTTCACAAAGTTAAGCTTCACTTTACAAATTTAGTTATTTTTAGCCCAACCCCCGATCTTTCCTTAATCTAAACAAGTAGTCTTTGTTACGTAAACCTAAAGACGTTGTTCTGTTTGTGTTAGGTGTCATTCAGTTTTACAATGCGTTACAACTTACTAGCTGCATTTTGGTAGCGATAACCACTGATGAAGGCCCATTTAATCAGCTGATACCATACGAAATAACTCAAATAATAACACGATATTGCTGGGATTTACGTATGTAGGGGAGATGATCGGGGATTGTGGAGCAGGTGTGGTGGTGGGTGATAGGATCAGGAGATCATATAGAGCCAAGTGTCACACTTAGCTTTCAACTTACTCTGTGAAGATAAAAAAAGATTTTAGAAATGATGGATGAAAAGCCTTGTATTAACTCAACCTTTATAATGTGTTTTGTTTTTTCGGCTGGCAACAGTAGTACAAACAATCTGTTGGGTTTTTTTTCTTTTCTTTTTCCAGTTCCTACCATGAATTTCAGGACCTGTCGGTGTATCCTTCTGATGGGTGCTTTTGGGTCATTACCCATAAGGCTTTCTATCCATCCAGCCACAGATTTAGATCACCCCAGTAGACCAAAAATAACAGACCCATGGGACCAGAAATAACAGACCCATGGCTTCCTCTCGTTCTATCTCTCAATCTCCAGCAGAGACCACACTTTCCAGTTTGGGCAATTTGAAGCTCTTAAGCCTCCCTCATTATCACCACCCAGCGTGTCCATCAGTGCGTGTCCGAGTGTGTCTGTATGTGTGCCCTTTCTCAGCCTATGCTTTAGTGGGTGCTTGGTTCGCTTTACTGGAATACACTCTCTGCTGTAGAAGAGATGGTTGGAGTGTGCTCCTGCTCTCAGAGCCTCAGGCTTTGGCGACTCAGCTTCAATATACGGTAGAGTACATGGTTTGGCACAGATGATGCTGCATCACACACTCGCTCTGTCTCTCTTTATGCTTTTCTCTATGCCTGTCTGTCTTTATATTTCTTTCTGTGTGGCTGTCATTTGAATTTTCTGCAGAATTGTTGCAAAGAATGAAATGCGCATTTTTCTTCAGCTGGGTTCCTGGGTTGTTTTTGTGCTCTCTGGCGATAGTTATGTGTTGTTTCACAGATATTCAGCTACATGGGGATGTATGCAAAATGCAGGGCAGTAAGGTAAGTAAGGTAAAAGTACTTTTTCAAAGGATGACATTTCACGTGGCACCCTTCCTCTACCTCTCTATATCTCTCAGTTTCTTTAAACAACCTTTACATTTGAGACTACCATTTAGGGCTGTGATGTCAGAGAAGGCACCGATAAGGAATTTGGCCAGCAATTTATATGCCGTGTTATATAGTGACAGGTGGTGTACTGAGAATTTGTTTCAGTGACTGCCCTGAGTTAGGCCTGAGCAGAGAGAGGCACTTGACAGACCTCTCACCCTGCAAAAGCTCACAAGTATCGTACAGCATCTGTCCCTAGGCCCTGCTACCACTATTGATGGAATTCCAACAGAGTTCTAAAGGCGCGTTTGGGGGGCTGTGGGGGATGATCTGTTAGACGTTTCCTAGTGTCCCTCCGAGAAGGCCACCAAGCAGCTGTCAGCAGGCAATGGTGTTATTTCTGACTTAAAAGTAGAGCCTGCAGATTCATTTTTGTGCTGGCATTATAAAATCCTTTCTAGGTAATACACTGATAAACTACTTTGACTGTGTGATACACTGGGGGCAAGCCTATATTGTGTTCCAGGCACATCTATTATGAACTCATATTTCCTTCAGCAGGACCATCACCCGACTGGGATAGAATTGAAGGGGAATGTTTGCTTGTTGTTGAAAATGAAAATGACTGCTTATGAGTTTTTGAAGTTGGAGAGGGTTTATTTAGTGGGAAAGGCTTTTCCACTCAGGTAATTGTGTCATGGTCAATATCTATGAGAAGAGTCATCCTTTCTCAGGTTAGCACAGATTTTCTATAACCTTTACTCGACATGCAGAGACGGACTGTATGAGTTGGTGTCAAACATACACTGAGGATATTGTACATTGTATGTCATGTACATG
Source organism: Bovichtus diacanthus (assembly GCA_943590825.1). NCBI lineage: Eukaryota > Metazoa > Chordata > Actinopteri > Perciformes > Bovichtidae > Bovichtus > Bovichtus diacanthus. The sequence goes on along the minus strand of CALSBV010009827.1, from coordinate 2,308,216 downwards.
GACTATTTGAAGCCTTGAACAAATCTGTATGAAAGGGCCTCCTCAATAAGGATCGTCATGTGGGCAGATTAAAGGATTCTAACATATATAGCTGGTGGTTAAAGGATAGGACAAGTGCCATGAAAGTACTTTCCAGGAGAAAACGGACATAGAATAGGGAGAGAATAGGGGACAAGGTAAGAGCCAAGTTATCAAATGGTAGTGGTTGTTGCTTAAGGCTTCTGAGGGTAGAATCCTTGCGACAAATAAAGTGATTGCCTATTCTCTCCAGCATCAGAGCATTGTGTTCGAGACTCTGAAAATACTCGGAAAAGGTCTCAGAGGTGGACTCAAGTGTCAGTTTTGTACCTACTAGTACAGGAAGGAGATCGAGGTCTGGTGGACTTACAATGTGAGTTTTATCCCGATATCCCTAGGAATTACATCTATATAGGACAATTTCACACCTCGCAATTCATGTCTAATGGCAACATTCAGTACCAATGCAGGAAGTAGTGTGCCCTATATGCATGTAGAAATGTGGAAAATAACGGTGTGAAGGTAGGCGTCTTGGATAGGCATGTAGTGAAGCGGAATTCTTGAATGTTAAATTATGAAAACCTAGCAGGACCATAACAAGGATTGTACAGTGAATGAACATGGTCATTGCAATAAACAGATGCATACTGAAGCACACATTGATTCAACCATATGAAAAGGTTACACAGTATATTCTGGGGAAAGTTACACAAACTGTGCAGCGTTTGTTCTGTGACTGTGAGGTTTTTGAGGGCTTGCCATGGGCATTGAGAAGCTCATGTGAGAGGCAAGGCATTGTGCTATAAACTGAATTGTATATCAAGAACAAAGCTTTGCCTGATCCAATTTTCTGTGCTACCTACATATAGCTGTGTGACACTTTTGTGCCCATTTCTCTCAGTTCCTATCACCCTCTGAAAAAAAAAAAAAAAAAAAAACTTTAAACCTTACCTCCTTTTCTCTCATTATAGGAACCACAGGAAGCCGATGAAGCAAAAGAGCACATTGAGATGTTGCACCAATCCTGAGTTTCACTCCTTGGGTTTTTTCACCATCACATTTCCTGGCCTATGCCCACCCACAATACCCATTCAAAGCCCTATTCATCCCCTTGCACTCAACCCAATTAAATGTCAACCCTCATCGCTTCTCATTCCTCAGTTTCCGACCCTCTTTCATCCCCCTGCACCTTACCTGGCATTTTAATTAACTCATTTGCATACATCAAATGACATGGTCTGTGTAAGTCAACATTGTAATCACCAAAGTTATTGCTGACATATGGAAGCACATACTAAGCCATACTGGTCAACATGTTTAGATATTTTTTTCACAACGGCAGTCCTGTTTGGACCTGTTTCTTTTATACAAATCTTGACAAATCTTAAACACTGACTGCTTACTGCACTATACAAAAATGTCAGTTTTGTCCAGCTCAACGCTTCTTAGATTCCGATTTTAACAGAAGATAAAAGTTTACTGGTAAAGTCAATACTGAACAATACTTTAGTACTAAGAAAAAGGATGTGCACATTTGTATTTATACAGTAGATTTAGTTGAGTAGCAATGTGTTAATAATACAGTAAACAGAACATTTACTTTTGATCTTTCATATGTCTTTCAAGTCACATGCAGTGAACAAAAGATTTGCCAAAAAATGATATTCTTGTCAAAAAAAAAAAAAAAAAAAAACTTCAATGAAAACTGCTCCGGTAGTTACAGCATTTATGGAATATTTTGCATAGGAGGGCTCAAACGATGAAATAATTTGACTCATCAGTTCTGATAAGCCATGGGCAAGTGGTTATTGTGCAAATTGTAGACAATAGTACTTACTTTGCCAAAACGTGCAATTTCTTGAATGAATGAGAAACTCAAATCTGTTGTGAACAACAAACTAATTGTTCAGGGATTTAAATGTATTGTTTTGAAAAAATTATTCTTATTCAAGAATCGAGTCAAAACGAACGAGGAAAAACTGCAAAGGATAGTTCTTGGCACAAAGGCAGCTGCTTATTTTCATTCCAACACATTGCAGGAGAATGACGTCACTGCAGGTCCCAGTAAAACCTTCTGTCAGGGGCAGCCAAGCTGCTCATCAGGGATTCGGGTATGAATGATATGTAGGGCACAGATACTGTATTCTTTGAGTACACTTGCTTTCGGCTGGAGCTGTCCTCGATAATACTTACCGTATTTTCCGGACTATAAGGCGCACTTAAAAGCCTTTAATTTTCTCAAAAAACGACAGTGCGCCTTATAATCCGGAGCGCCTTATATATGGATTAATTCTGGTTGTGTTTACTGACCTCGAAGCGATTTTGTGTGGTACACGGCGCTCACGGCGCTCCGTCAAAATGTTTTAGTACGACTTTGGTAAACTACAAAGCTGCACCGCTTGCAGCATTACGGCTACCGTGGTCAGGAGCGTCGCGGAGTGATACATACTGTGCTTCACCATAATATTACAGCGTGTGTGTGTATAAGGACCCCAAAATGGCGCCTGTCAAGAGACGCGCTTACGACGCGGACTTCAAACTCAAGGCTATCAGTCACGCAGTAGAACATGGGAATAGAGCAGCTGCGAGAGAGTGTATTGTGTTGTATTTTACGTGTTACAACTGAACAAGGTTGGGAGTTATTGTGAATACGCTAACGTTTGATTTAGCGGTATCAGACTGTTTTTTTACGTGTTAGAACTGAACAAGGTTGGGAGTTATTGTGAATACGCTCATTAACGTTGGAACAATGTTGAGAGTTTTTGTGAACACGTTTAATAAAGTTTGACTTATCTGACTGTTTTGTTTCGCTTAATGCGCCTTATAGTCCGGTGCGCCTTATATATGAAAAAAGATCGAAAATAGACTATTCATTGACAGTGCGCCTTATAATCCAGTGCGCCCTATAGTGCGGAAAATACGGTAGTCCACATGGGGCATTGTGATGAGAGTGGTGTTGCTTTCTTTGGTTTTGTGAGTGAAGATTATGTAAACTAAAGGCTGCTTAATCCAACTGATGCAGTAGTCTCGGTATGTTTCATGTATTCTCTCCCTTACACACCCTTGTGTGTTGCTACCGGACTTGCTTTCCCTAGACTCTTGATGTGCTGTTGATATATTCATACTGAAGCACACCACCCACACTCAAACACACACACACGTTAACATACACAAAATAACTGCACAACTAAAAAGAGGTTTAAGTTTGAAAGGGAAAAATATTCAATAAAAATAATAACGACTTTGCAACTCCACTGCAAAGTGTGGCAAAAGCTCAAAGCTGAGTCAAAGCTAAAGTCAGACTGTTTTTTGACAATCATTAATGATGAGAGAAGGGTAGCCACTGTTTGTACCAAAGTGCAGTGGTCTTCATTTCACAGAAGCACTCAGACACAAACACCGAGATAAAGCCTAAAGGTACACAACACACACACACACACACACAGACACAGAGAGAGACAGACAGACAGATGGACATGCAATCAGAGATCAGAGAGTGTAAGAACAGTGGAGCGTTGGAGCATCCGGGAATAGAAAATACGAAGATACTTTTTCTACGCGGCTAGAGAATGTACAAGATTGAACTTTAGAGTTTCTTCCATATGACCACAAAATGATGTAACACTTTTCTGTCCTGTAACTCTGATATATTTTCTACTTTTCTTTTCTGATTTATCAACGGTGCAAGGGCTCGAACACAAAGAGGCTGTGCAGTTAGAGGGGTTCATCCTGTTACGAGGAGAGGCTTATATGTAGGAATTGAACGAATTACCGTGAAGTACTAACAAAGCTAAAAATGCAACAGTTATATTTGAATGTGTCATCCCACAGAGATGCCCGTTTTAAAATAGTTTTCCCCGTAGGTAGTCGTTCCATAACAAATGACTACGCTAAGCGCCAAAATACAGATTAAATATAGTGCTACAAAAGCCAGAAACAACTTGCAAGATCTAATTGTTGTTGATTGGGCTGCGAGTAAAAGAGTTCTGAAATCAAGTTAAATGGAACCCATCAGGCTAATTGTTTGGAATTAGAGGAAAAGTTTACCCTTGGACATTGCGGTGGTTCTCCAATCCCATTACAAAATGACATGCAAGAAACACATCGTGCATTACACCATTAGTAAATAGAATGAAAGCTTGGGTCTGTAGCAGAGGGCAATAACATATAATATAATATAAGACAATATATGGGATCCATATAGTGCATTTAAGAAATTACATTTTGGGACACTCTATAACCAATGTCTTAATGTATCCACAAATAAAACTTCCTTATGACTGGATCTGACAAATGATCCAGTCAATTTCAACTACTTTTCCTGTGCTAAAGATACTAATATTGATTGTGAAACTTTGATCTATATTCTTAGCCAGTCTCTCAATGCAAGTGATGGGGCCTTACATGAATACACTCGTGTTCACCAATTTGGACCACACTGCTTTTTTTCTTTTTTTTTTTAACATGAGAGATGCCCTTATTTGTGCTTTTCCTGTTCTCCTCTCAGTTTAAACTGGGTGAGGCTGTACTGGAAATAGGTCATGTTTGGTTTTTCCATGCATCAGTGAGATCTTTCAAAAAGAAGGATAGGAATCTGACAATTTCTTGGTTGTTGTCACCTTATCAAGTTGTGTGTTAGCAGCTAGTTCGCTTTTTTATTATCCAGCGGACACAGAGCAGCAATAGCAATAGTCCAATATTGTTCTTCTTTTATCTTAAGTTTGATCACCACCTATTCCTTGGGGAAATATTGGGGTTTTTAGCTGCTAAATGCTCCACTATGTCCACCGTGTAATTGCTCACAAAGGGCCTCATGCAAGAATCAAACAAATCCGTTCTTAAGGGAATTTTGGAGAATTTCTGGCATTTGCTAATTTTACTTTTAGAGTTATCTCTCAGGTACAAACACAATTCCAGACCTCGTAGAAGTAATGTACAGATACTCATGCATGTCTCTGTCCAGTATCATCCACGGTTGCATTTTGAGTGTAATCACATAGGCTACAGGATTATTCTGTCCAATATCTCCATGTCCGTCTTTCGAATTATTCATGGACCAATTTTTTATACAAAAAGGCTTTTAAGCATCTCACTTAATGTTGAACCATTCCCTCTTTATTTCTGTCACAGTACAGCGCTGATGACACATCATCGACAGCTGTACTATTAACTTATTATTGTCTAATTGTTTTGTGTCCTCTAATAACACCACTGACGCCGCGTTGTGACGTTGTTTTTGCAAATGAAACTCGTCGAAATAAAGACGAACATTTCACCTCATATGACAATTTAGGGTCCATCAATTATGTTCATAATAAAGTCTGACTCTTTATGAACAGATGGTATTCATCAGCCTGAAACTTGTGACTAACGGCAAGTTTGTGCAGTTAAGAGATTGGTGAATCAGACTTGGAAGACTCAAAGAAAAAAGTTTTAAGATAAAAAATAGAAAACATGTTCTTGCATGAGCTCCATTGTCTGTCTGTAATTTGCTGTGCAGGTAGTGTACAGCGAGTTTATTCAAGCTTTTTTGACTGCAAACAGCTGCCTGCTGCTGGAAGTAAGGTGGATAAGATATAAGTATCAAGTAAGAGGTATAAGTACAAGTAAGTATGATATAATTCCTACTCTAATTCAAGATTTTACTTGAGCTGCTGCTCTGAAACCAAGCTATTTTTCTTATTTTGTTGGATGCCACACTAGCCAGATCCCCTGCTGATAACACTCATCTCTTCAGAAGCACAGGGCATACTGACTGCATTCCAACAACACTAATGCCTTTGGGCTTTACAATAGAAAAGCAAATTATACTTCAGCTTTAGAGAAATCTGAAGTGCTCACTGAAGCAGTGGCTCAATGAAATGTGTGATACCTCACACTTGGGATTAGGTACAGTCTCAAGGACAAACATAAATGACAAGAAAGTTTGGTCCCCCTTTGACTCCTCTTTTGGAAGAGGTTACAGATCAGTGCTAGTGATTATTCTTTTAAAGCAAAGAGGAAGGCTGGGTGACCATGGAGGGTAATAGTGCTTTGATATTCTCTCCTTTCCTTTATGCTCTTTTAATATGTTTGTCCATTAGAGACTCTGCCAACACGCCTGTGCTGTTACAGTATGTGCCAAAAAAAGAAATCTTCAAGAAAGTTCATCATTTCAGTAGAAGTAGTTTCTGCTGCTGCATTATTAACACCCGAAGTGATACAATCCACAGAAGATTGCCTCAGAAGTAATGAGTTGTACTTTTTCCGCTCGGTCTAAAAGTACAATGGGAATAAGGTAGTTAGCCACTCTTGCATGAAAATCAAAAAATGCTGACTACATTAAAAATCGAAGGGAAATGACCCTATGAGCCACTTGTGATTATCAAGTGACCCTTGAAAACTGTGGTGTGCAAAAAAAACTTTCAAAGATCCTCTCCAGGCATGTTTTAAAACATATTAAAACAAAATCTGCTTTGAACAAACTTTTCTGTCTGATATGGGCTTTCCATTCACGGTGTACGTGCACGGCAGACTTCACGTTTCCACGTCATACACAGGACAGATTTAAGGTGAGCACTTTCCCCCCCGTTAGCAGATGAATGTAAAAAAACAGACTCTGTACATACACCATTCTGCACGGTGATGCTATTAACAATAGAAAAAAAAAAAAGACATATTTTTGCAATGAATCCATAATGTAAAAATAGTTTTAATAATTAAATTCTCCTTCAAAAGTAAGCCAATTCCTTTGTTTGTGCAGTGTTTGTGCGACGCCTGCAATGATGAATATGTCAGCACTACGGCAGCATCGGGAGGAGAGAGAGCGCCGCTGAAGGCGAGCGAGAAAGATGGATTGCGCATATATGGAGGAGGGTGGAAAAGTGTGACACTGAAACTCAAGAGTATTTAGATACCACGTACAATTAAAGTCAACGGTTAATGAGCAATTTGGAGCAATTTGTTTTTTTTACAGGGTGGATACTCGGCACAAAAGGAGTTTTGAATTCTGGGTAGGTGTGTAAGGAGCAGAAGGTCGTGGAGAATGGAGGTCTCGCATTCCCCCAGTATTAAAAGGATGTGTAGTGTTTACTGTTCACTGACCACCACCTGCTCCATCTTGGCTTATGTGTCAACATTTAACAGCTGTGTGCGCGGCTCACAAGCCCTTTGAAATGGAATTTTAATCATATCATCACATCAGTGGTACACGTGTTAAATATAAACCAGTGCTGTTGTTTTATTACTCATCTAGAGACGTGGTTTTTTTTTTTTGCTGGTTTTGTGTTTTTTTTTTAAAGGCCAATGCGAAAAAAGAACCTGAGCTTCATGCAATGACTTGCTTTTGAAATTTGAAACTAAGCTGTGTTGCTGTGAAATCTAAGCTTGGACCTAATGCCAGGTGTGTGTTTGTGTGAGTGTGTGTGTGTGTGTGAGTGCACAATTGGATGCTAATAGGAGCCTGACGGACCGGGGAGGTGGTTGGTTCCTTCCAATTGCCATTAGGCTGATTCAGAAGGAGCCAAGGCGTGGCAGCATACATCAGATGCTATCCAGTACAGGCACAGCCTCATTTCCCAGATCACCAACATTGGCCATTTTGAATTTGCCATCCTAATGGCTGCTCCTTTCTGGAACCTTAAAATAGTTTATACCCTTATTTATAGACTCAGCCCCCTACCTACAGCTTTCCCACCTATCCTCCCCCCCCCCCCCACCCCCCCCCCCCCCCGCAAAACACATACTCATGCATACACCTTAGGTATCACAAACCTGCTGAAGATAAACCCACCTCCTCACTCATTTACTGATTATTCCCTTCCCCTTCTTTATCAGTTACACACATACACACACCTAACAAATACACACGTGTGGCCTGCATAACTACCCTTAGTAAAAACGTTATATGGTTTGCATATAATATTGTTTTATCTTTTGTTTTTGGCTTTGTTCCATGTGTATATATATATATATATATATATATATATATATACACAATCACACACGTCTCATTTCTATATTCCATTTTCTGTCTATTCCTATGTATTGTGTGTCACTACCTCTGTTTTGTGTACTGCCCTTTGCACCAAAAATAAATACTTTCATTTATACGTTGAAATCACAGCCATGAATTTACACAAACAAAAGAAAGATGGGAACATCTAACAAGAAGCTGACACCGGGACACTGGCTTGTTGGTCACAAAGTAAATAGAGAAGCTATAGTTAGGACTATATGTACTGTATTTGTTGATTAAAAACATTGCACATTAAACTGAATTGCACCATGTGCTGCAAAGCTAATAAGGTTTTCAAGCCAAGAAGATTACCCAGACTTCGTTTAGCAGCGTGATTGAATGTCACAGAGAGGTTTCTTACTCCAGCGATCACCATCGTGAGAATCATTTGGTGACAAGTTTTATCAAACAAAAACGGCTAGTCCATGGAGTACCACTTCAGCTGTACTTGTGTTCCAAGTGTAGTTGGAGGGGTCAGGTTGGGGTCAGTGTGCCCACACACGGTCCATCTACAGCCTGGTAAGATAACCCACTCCCCATGAGACCGAGATCCAGTCAGGCAGAACAGACATATAAACTACTGCAGCGTAAAGTAAAGGGTCATCCCGGCCAACTACTACACACAGGAGGTGAGAGGCTTGGCAGGTTGATGGAGGGAGGTGGTGGCAGTGTGTG
>CALSBV010009827.1:2239691-2299517 GCA_943590825.1 Bovichtus diacanthus | reverse complement strand
TGTGTGTGTGTGTGTGTGTGTGTGTGTGTGTGTGTGTGTGCGTGTGTGTGTTATCCAGCCTTACCTTTTAGGTGGATCTTGTTTTCCGGACTGTGCACCAACACCGAGCTAACCGAATCCAAGCTGTCGTAGTTACTGCAGCCGAGAGGGCCCGTCCTTGTTTCGGTTACCTAGGAAACAGAAGGAGGACAGAGCTATTTAAAATACGTGTTTTTTTTTATTTTCATAATGCCACATTAGCAGTGCATGAGGAAGGTGTTTGTTCCCATTTCTGGAGGACGAGTACACAGCTTGTGGCAGGCAGGGCGTGTGAAGGCAGCCCGAGGACTGGATGTGGCAGAGCCCTCCGACAGCAGAGGAAACTATTGGCATGTTGTGCTTCACTCCCACACCTGCAACCACAGCTGCCTGCAACGTGCCGGCTCACTCGTGGAGAACAGTGGCAGGGAGGGAGAGAGCCACACAGGTGTTTGTGAAGGAGGATTTAAACTTTGAAGAGGTCAAAAAATAAAGAATTCTGATAATAACTGTCGTTGCATGTGTGTGTTTGAAAGCAACAACGTTTGTAGGGGCATCAGATATTAAAAGGTAAGATGTTAAAGATGTTGGAGCAAGCATTGTGAGATTTGACGTTTGTTCTGCATGGTCACACCACATGCAAAGATACATAGGTTCATTAAATCTACAATTGCCTCTTCTTTAGTAAACTGTACATGGCTAACCGAGTGTGTATGATTGTGTTATTTACTGATCAATAAGAGAGAAAACAACACAATTCTTTTTTTCTTTTTTTTTCAAAATAAAATCAAAATCATGAGAGAAAAAAACAACAATGCTGCTTTCTGACCCAGGGTCAAATGTAAGCCCCTATGACCCCAGTTCCTCCCACTCTTTGCATTGTTTCTGTATCCTGCCTTTAAGCATTATGTTCAAATAGCAGACTACTTAGACAGTATGTCAGGGAGTAGTTTTGCTAATAAACGTGTGGTGAGATATCTAGAGTGGAGAAATGATCTAAAGAGACAGATATTTCCCTCAGGAGTTGGTGGAGACCAACAACAGAGCTAAAAGAGAGTGGGCATTAGACTTACCTCAGGCGAACGCAACCGTTTGCTAACAAGTGATATGTCAATGCCGTGTTCACAACTTGTTTCTGATGTCCTCAAGTGGCCAGACACATTGTTGTTATTGCAGGTTCAAGCACAAAAACGACTTGGTTAGGTTTAGCAACAGACAGAGAGGCGGAAAAACTTATTTCTTCTTTTTCTTCTTATCAGCTTTAATATCCTTATACTCTTGCGTCTTCCTGCAGGGACTTAGTTATGTTTGAGTCACAAATTGTGTATTTTCACTTAGAGAATGTAAAGAAAAAAACTACTTACTGAGCTGAAAAGAAGTCCCTGACATTTCTGCTATCAAGGTCAATTAAACATCCATTATAGCACAAAAACCACACCACAAACATCATTAGTGCTTCTATAATAGATATAATGAAAAACATGATACATAAACAACATCCTACTTGACATATTGTGAAAGATGCTGTGCTATATGTCTGCTACAAAATGAAGACGAGCAGACACATAATGAGAGAAACCAAGAGGAAGAAGTATAAAAGTCAAGTCTATAAAGACATAAAAGGGCAAATATGTGGGAGAGACTGAAATGTTTAAAGATCAAGCCTGAGACAAAAAGAACATGAGGAATAAAGACGAAAGAACATTAAAGATGAATGGGCAAGGATACAACAAATAGTTTATTTCCAGAGTGAGTGTTCAAGATGGTACAATTAGCCTTATAAGATGGATATTTCTCCAGCTAAATCACACAATTTGGCAAATTTTGACGCAATCTGTGCAAATTTGACATCCTTAAAATATCCTTGTTCCTCACATACTATGCACACTTTGCTTTGCATTAAGATAGCATCTATTATCAAAAGGAATGGAAGTTGGCCTTCAAAGCTCTACAAAAAGATACACATCTCAAACATGTCTCAAATATCTCCGAGAGAGAAGTCACCGAGATGTAGTTAAAGATTAACACGATTTAAAGGCGAGACGCACAGATTAGTGGAGGGGAGAGGGGCCGTTTTGGGTTGTTGTTTAAGATGTGGGTGCAGATAATCTCTGCTTTGATCATTTAATAAAAAAGACTCAACTGTTGCTTCTCATTAATGGTTGTGGTGTATTGATTTGTATATTACATTTAGCAGCTGGAAAGTGTGGTCAGAGTTGAACTAAAATGGAATTTCAGAGGCAACAGGTTTCTTATAAAGTCAATGCAAAGGTGCAGGTGGATGCTAACAGGGACTGATGGAGCAGAGGTGCAGCCAAAGAGTGCATCACACACAATGAAAGTGTGTTGAAAAGCCCTGATCACAAAGTACACACAACGCCAGCCCCGCACTATGGGAAGCACTAAGTTTGATTATAGCCAAATGCTACAACATAAGAAGTCCCAGTTGATTGTTGTCCTTAGTAACAGTGTACTTAAAAAAAAGAAAAATAAGTATCACTTTAATAGAAGAATTTCAGGTATGTCTTTTTCAGTTTTTTACTTAATCTCTCTCTGTTTATGTTGATTGTGATTTTTTTTACTGTCATCATTTATATCCCCTTAGTCTGCACTTTATATTTGACTTGCTTTGTTTGCAGAAACCATGAACGCTTCAGAGCGATGTTACACCAAATACACGCTGGGCTTGTTTGTAACTCGTGTGAGGAACTTCAATGATAACCCACTTGAGAGCTGCCACCCCCGTCTGTGCCTTTGTTGAAAACTCCCAAGAGCTCTTCACTGAGTGGATCATTCAACCTGGGCCATTTTGTTTTTAATGTTTATTCAACAATGTGCATTATTCAAACATGGCAGAGTAGTGTGTGTTTTTCTCATGACCCTAAAAGCTCTTTCTTGCATTTCCGTTATGCATTACTGTTCCTCTTTCAACATTCATATTAGAATGACGGATCTAACAAATCATTAAAGACCATCATTTAAGCCTTTTACTTTCTTACCTTTTTATCGATGCAACGTGCATCAAAAGATTGCACTTGTCTTGTCTTCCGTTTAAGTGCATTTAAAAGAATAAGGCAGATATTAGGTACAACTGTACAATCTGATGCAATCCAATACAACTGTTTTGGCATAAACTCTTCTTGTATAATCTCTAGAAACAGATATCTGCATACGAATGCAGGGTCCGTAGGCAACGGGGGCAAGATTTTGATATCGAAGTGTTCTGGTGTTTGTTTGTTGCCGTCTGAGTCGTATTGACCAATCATGTTTGAGCAGGCCTTATTTGCATGCAGGTAAACAGTTAGTATGGAGAGCAAAACAGGCCGAGTGCATTGGCCGAAATGTACTCTCGGTTATCGGTTATCTTCTGACGATGATTTCTCTTTTTTTTTTTTTTTTTGTTATGTTTTATCTGCATTCTTATGTAGATACAGTAGCTGTTATAGAGACTGACCCTAGACGTTGTCGCTCTCAACTCCATTCTTGCATCTCAAGGTGCTAATTGGACTGTAAACAATGACCGGCGCACATATGAGGAAGTATTGCTCCAGATATCCGCTGGCTACACCGGAACCTCTTGCATATATTGGCCATTGAGGTCATAATAAGTGTTGGACTAGAGGACTGTCATTATATTCACATCTCTTGTATGTAAATGGGAGGGACAACAAATCAGAAACACCTCTCAACATAATGTACAACACCAACGTTACCTGTGTGTGTATCCAAAGCCTGATACGTTATTCCTCTGTGCCATAGAGCTCGATTTTGACTCAATCCCACATACACCATATTGCTGCAATAAAAACTCAATAGCACAAATGTGTATTGATCCGCAGCAGAAAATAGTCCCCAGCAGATGCATTAGTTCCTCCTGTTTGAGTAATGTTTGCAAAAAGCCACAGTGCCCAGCTGTTTTAGGACATTACTTACGTATTTAAAACTAGAATAAGCACCTTGCAGCTGTACGCTTCTGCCAACCAGTCAAGCTGCAGTTTTTATCACATCACAGTGACCTTGACCTCAGACCAGTGAATTATAATCAGTTCATCATCGAGTCCAAGTGGACGTTTGTGACAAATTTGAAAGAAAAAAAATCCCTCAAGGAGTTCCTCAGATAAGACTTTCACAAGAATGGGCCAGATGTTTGGACGGATGAACGAACAACGGACAAAATTAAAATTAAAAACTAAAAATGTAACTATATTATTGTGGCAAATTTTAAAAAACATGTAGAATAAATGGGCCACAGACGGGGCAGGGAAGTTGAAAAGCATTGAGGGAAAGACCAACACATGTTTTGGTCTTTTAATGGGATAAACTGACATTAAGTTAAATATAGAATCATGCATCATCTTTAAGAAATGAAACGATTAGCAATGTGTGACTTTGTTCCACCACATCAACCCGTCTCTCCTGTTGTATGACATCACTGAATGTCATTTTGACACCACAAGGAAATGGAGATTTAGTGCTGAACTTTTTCAGGAGTATAAAGCTTTTGTATGTCACTATATAGTATATTGGTCAATAAAATGTTTGTGATTTGTACAAAATGTATTTACTACGACGTGATTTTATAGAAGAGTAAAGTGTCTGGCTGTAGCTTCCCCGCTGATTTTGGCTCTTGAAAGCGCCAGCGCTGTGATAAAAACACTGCCTTCCTTTCGCATCATACGTCCACTTCCTCCCTCATTTCCAAACGCAAGTTTTCACGCGGGGGTTTCGGAGGGGCTCTATTTTGTCTCACAAAACGGTAGTCTAAGCTAAATGTGTGATTGAGGTTCCTCCACTTTATTGCTGAAGATAAAGATAATGTATTTCACTCCCACCTACTACACAGTGCAGCAGCGACAGAGAGCCCAGAGGCGTACATGGACACAGGTCAAGTACATCCCACTCAGTGTCACTTCCTCTCGGGGGTGATGAGTTGATCTGGCAGAACACGGCGCGGCAGGTGGCTTGCCTACCGGAGATACTCATTTAGCAGAAACATGGAAAGGATGCTCCTCTCCAGGTGGGAGTGGCTGTGTGTTTGTTGCGTGTGCACTTGTAAGTGTGTCTTTGTGTGTGTGGGCGGGCATAAATCACTGGATGTTTGCAAAAAGCTGGAAAAACAAAAGTATTTACCTGCCTGTCAGTCTTTAAGGAGGGGAGCTGCTTTGTTTCTGTCATCATGGACATGTGATCAGGTTCATATGTGCAACTTTATTGCATTAATTAGTATTTTCAAATAGATATTACATGATCGTTGGTGATGAGAATGAATACGAAAAGAGAAAATAAACTCATAAGTTGCATATTTCGTGGTTGGTTATTAGGACGTTGAATTGTGTCAAGAAAATGTGTTTAGTTGCATTGCACCGTGGTTCATTTCGAACTACACTAGCTTCATTACATCACACGTACTTTCAGGATATCCCTTTTCCCCACTGCTTTAAATATGACTCACCATATCAAATATTTTGCAACTTTTGAATTCTAATTTAACTCCATTAATATCATACATAATTTATCATCCTACATCATTTATTATCATGCATCTAAGCTGCCCTCAGACTCAAGTGTCAAACTGACTGAAGGCATGATGTTACAGTAAGGCACAGGAAGCAGTGTGCAGGTGAGTTTGTACAAAGTGTATTTCACAAAATATCACCGGATGGATTGAAACCAGACACTGATGCAGGAATCCATAATGGTTGCCATTTACTTATTTACAATTATTGATTTATTTACAAAAGTTAAGGAATTGTTTTAGCGCAGCAGTCACTCCCCACAAGTGTATCAAATTGAGCAAAATATTTCAGTCCCTAATTAATTCAGACATAGCAGCTAATGTGTTTCTCTGAATGCTGAAGCTGTTATGAGATGCAGCATTTATACTTGAAATTCTTGATTGTTATTTTTGCTTACACATCAAAAGTGGTGGTTTGCAGAGGTCTATTTTGCCAGTGCAGCCTTCACTGTGGTAGAGTATGTTAACATTTCTCTCAGATTGCCTTGTAGGTAATATGTTCTGAAAATGTTGTGAAATGAAAAATATTTTCAGTCATTAAATTTCAATTCCCCGTTCTAATACTAATCAAACATTTTTCTCTTTAGTTAAAAGCAATTTGCAAGAGTCCAAGAGGCTTTTGTGGTCTCTTTTTTCATGTAGAACCATTCAAGGCTTTGAGAGAAAATACATTTTCAAGCAATCAAGGGCTTCAGTGTCCCCTTTTATAGTGACTCTTGGAAACAAAATTGGTCAATCTCACCTCTGCATAGTGCCGCATGCAGCGTTTTCATGGACGGCACTTGGAAATGAGCCACCTCATTCAAGGTACACACAAAGTTGCCACCTACCCATTACTCATTTCAATCAGATTTGCTATTGAAGTTGAAGCATGAAAGCACAGTCAACCCACCCACACACCTGCTGTCATCGCATGAGAGCCAACAGATCTGTTCTGATGTGAAAAATGTATCGCTTGGTTATGCTTTGCTTCCAGTCGTTAGGAGGAAAAAAGGATTTAAACAAGGTGAAGCCAGGCACAGGAGATAATAGGATTTGTTTGTGTGTTCTTCGAGTGGATTTTCTACATAAATGTTCCTCTTTGCAATTAATTATGAAAAGAGCTAAAGCCTGGTGATGGTTTTTTGGGTAAATGACGACTCGCCACGCCAAAGCGACTCGAGTGTTGAGTGTGCAGGTAAATAAAATGAGCCGCGAGTTCCCTGAAAAGAAGTGACATACGCGCTTAAAAAGGTGTTAAACCACTTCAAATTCTAGTGTCGGAGCCACTTTGTGCCGAAATCCAACAGCTTTGAACAGAACTGGCGATAATTACCAGGTGTTCCAGCCCTCGTGCATAGAAGAGCACGCTCACTTGCAGGAGAGAACACAGCAGCCTGTAACCCATTCCAGGTGGCATACAGTAGAGTACAGTATGCATAAATACGCTTTTCCCACTGAGACTTTAAAAAAACTTGACATTTGCCTCGCTTTAGTGCCTCTGTGGGTTACAGTGCATACGCTGTGCTTTAAATCCAGCCTGCCATTTTTCTAAAAAATTGTCCTTGCGAGCTCTCTCTCGTCTCCCCCCCCAGCTTTTGAGCAATGATGCACCTTGAAAAGAATCTTTAAAAAAGATTGTTTGTGTGCATACATTGAGAGCAAGCACAGCTATTTGTTATAGGCGCAGCGCCAAGTAATATATCCAAAAGGGACAGTTTTATAGGAGCGTTAATGTCTGCGTGTCTACCTTGATGGGTGGTTGTTTGCGGACCTGGAGAACTGCGAACGCAAGTCTACATAAAGCAAATAAACAGTGCATTTACACAGGTGCTATATACTGAAATAGACATATTTGTTTCGCACCGCATGAAAGTAAATAATATGTATCCCTACATGTAGGCTTTGTCTCTCGATACTACGGTACCTTTATAGCAGAAGTAGCAATCTGGAGGTGGTGCAGTCGCCGTAGGGTGCTCTCTCGATCTGTGAAGTAGGAAGCAGCCAGCTGATGGAGCAGCTCCAGAGACACCACTGAGCTGTTGCTGTTTCCCTCAGACTTCTTATTCAGCTTCTGCTTGTCCAGGAAAATGGTCAAGGACTCCTCCCCTGTGGATCAATGATCAGTCAATAAACCGAGTCTAATAAAACGACTAATTTCTTATTTAATCCTTATTAGGCAGAGTATTGAATCCTCTCGTTACTGTGCTTACAAAGGGGAAATTACTGAAGGGTCACTTCAGTTATGACAGTTGACCATGGCAGAGCAGCAGGCGGATATTATTGTATTAAGTGACATTCTGCTTCTGCATTTGGCATTTCTTTGGCAGGCCTAAACTGTCTCTCTGTGGTTTTGTGGTTGTTCTGCTGTGATGCAGATAATGTATCATTTGATTTTACTTCGCTCACTTTCATCAGCCAATTACAGAACCATTAACAAAGCCATATCACCGTAAAAAATTTTTTTAAAATCCCCGTGTCCTCTGATGCTGCGTCATAATGTACTTGTGTTTCTCTTTTCTTTCTATTTATTTTTTACCTGGATGAGGTAGAAATATGAAGTTTACCATGTTCCTCATGAAATCATGTACTTAAAAAAAAAAAAGATGCTGATTTATAGGGCGATGAGAAACATCTTAAAGCAACAATAATCTACCATCAAGTGTTGCTGATTAATGCCACTAACTCCTCTATTATCATAATACCTGCTAACATTTCAATCCTTCTAAAAAGTCAGATTTTCACCCCATTCATGTCCTAATTAATGAGAAACTGGTTGGTGTAAAAAGCTAAGGCTTTAGACTACACCTATTTATATATTTTATAAGTTTTCTTTGGTTCGTCACTATTTCATCATTCAGAGAGTCACAGAGAGACTAAAAGTGCAACCTCAGCTGGGTTTAAGTTGGTTAATGTCGGCTCATTTTGACACAATCATTTGCTTTATTTATTTACCCTCCTTTCCTTTGTACTTGAGTCTTCAATTTATGAGTGTAAACGTATCCACTATACCGTATTGTATTGAAAACCTTCCATAGTGTTCAAGACATGTAGACTACTTCCAGCTGAGAATTTGGAATAAGTGTCCAAAATCTGGATTTACTGAGTAAACTACTGTGTCTATTTTATATGGGAGTCGTGGCTGAGAGTGATTTAATGGTACAGCGTCAGAAAAGCTGTTTGAGGATAAGAAAAAAAACAACAAAAAAAAAAAAACAACCAATTAGCAGGGAAAAAAGAGGAAGAAACTTCATAGAGAGCAGCTGAGGAGGGACCCCTCTCCCAGCATGGACAGACATGCAATAGATGTTGTGTGTGCAATTATTAACACGCATGTTCCATTGCTTCTCCGATAAAAACTATCAACTATCGGCAGTATAATTGCCAGTATACAGCACATACTTCACGACTCAATGTAACCACGGCTGGCGAGAAAGAGACGAGACAGTCGAACAAAAGAGAGAAAAAAAAACGAGATCGGGGATGTGCGCATTCGCTCAGCCACAGTCTAATCAGTATGCAGACTGGCTCAGCCCATTTAGTAGAGGCTGTTAATTACATATAGAGTCTAACTATCAGTCTGCCGCTGCATTCATCTCTGCTCTGTCTCCCAGGCCGATGCCCCCGTGCATACACCCAGTGATAAGTGGCACCAAAGTTGGGGGCGCTAACCTAACACATCTCTAAAAATCAGAGGGCTTGTTAGGAGACTGTGTTAAAACAGGACTTGTCTTCTATGTGGACTGTGTGTAAAGGGGTGGTAACCAATGTGGCCTGTTTTAGAAGATTTATGGGTAACGTTGGCGTCAAATGATAGTGTTAGGTCCTAATTTAAAGCCCATTATATCTCTTATAAGTGAGCATCCTCTGTTATTTAAGGTTGTACTAATGCAAGTACGCTGGCCTTGTAAATCTCCTCTTACTCTGATGAAAAGAATGTTTAGATGCTGAGATGTTTATACTCGCTATCACTGTTTTCTACAAGTCCAAACTGTAAAAACGTACTCGTATATCCGGGCTGCTTTGAGATGAGCAGGATCAGCAGTGTATCAATATCATGAGGCCGTCACACAGGTCTCAGCCCTGTTTTGTGAGACGCATACGATCGATAGCCCTTGCGATTCTGTTTTGAGAGTTACCTCTCTCCTCAGAGATCGAGGGTAAAAAGAAATCAAATTTAACAAAAAAAAAAAAAGAGACAAATGCTGAGAAAAAACGGGTCAATGTAATCCCTCTTCTCTGGTAGCTGCACACAATGTTCATCAGAGGAATGGAGGAGTGGAAAATGACTGTGGGAAACAACCTTGGTCGAATGTTGCAGGTGCAAGTTGTTGATTTCTTGCCATTGCTGCTTTTCACTTGACATTTTTCCTTGAAACCTCCCCCCCCCCCCAGCAAGCACCACACTAACATAGGCTATAACTCCTCTGAGAACTAAAATGAGTAGCTCTCTATTTCTGGTGTGCCGTGATATTTCTTAACCCGAAAATAAAGGCGAGTGTGTCACCTGCAGTGCTTCCTTACCTCCCAGGGTAGCAGAGACGAGGAAGTGGGTCCCGTACTTCTTGATGAGGTTTTCGTTGATTTGCTGCAGGGTTGGCCGTCGCCCCAGTAACCGCAGGTTGCGCAGGAACTCTGGCGCTAAGGGCAATGGAGCTTTAAGGAAATCTCTCTTCTCTGTTGCCAGGCTGTTCACCTTCCAGTGGCTGAACTCCCTGAAATTAGGAATACATTAAGAGGTGAATGCACAACTCAAAAATACATTTGAGAAGGACAGCTTAACACATACAATATAGACAGATTAACACAGAAAGCGGGCCAGAATAAAAAGGAGGTTAAAGAGTGCTACATTTAAAATATAAATATTGATATTCTTTTCACGTCTGTGACATATTCTACAGATATAGATATTGAAATGGTAGTGAAAGGTGTAATGTTGCTGGTAAATTATTTTCATTGTCTTTTTTTAGCTCCAAATCTCTATTTGAGTCACGGCTGCAGGTGCAGGCTGCTCACACGGGCTGTGGCTGCTCTAACCTAACATCCCTTAACATGGGCGGCGAAATGCAAAGCACGAGGTTCCGTGATGCACAGGCGCTGCTCAGGTTGGCGGGATAGAGCAGTCGTTAGCTCTATTTGTGCTGTAAAAACAGCGCCCTCACCCCCCCTTTTGTGCTGTAAAGCAATCAACTTCTTTTTTTCTCCACCAAATCCAACTTGGCTGCTCACATATAAACATAAACGTAAGGCCAGTATAGAATCACAATTCTCTGTGGTGGTCCTGTTTGTTCACATTTGTTTAATTGCAGCTCAAAATCCATTGTAGTAATGATTAATTGATGGTAAACTGTTATTTTTTGGAGAGATGTGGCTCTCTACTGGCAGCACAGTGCATGTGGTTTTGACTCAAAATGACAATTTACATAGCCCATGTTTATGGTAATGAAGGAACATTGTGGCTCATTGGTGTGTTTTTAATAGTTTTTGGACAACAATGGAGCTCTACGGCACAGAGGAATGAGATACATCAGGCTTTGACACACAATACTTGTTGGATCAATTCAATGTTGGCTTTGGTGTTTTCGCAGGATTTGTTGACAATAAGAAACATATAAACTATAAGATAATATCCTTTGAGGAATATCTGATCGTTCCTGGTCACAGTATGTCTTACTATGGAGCAGAGGGACATTTAGATTACAACACTCTCCGTACGAATGCTGGGCAGTAAGACCTTATTTCAGTTCAACTGGTCAACAGAACAGTGACAGAGTGATGAGTCTGGGAAAATAAATCCATTTTAAGTAGCCGAGAATCATTTCATCACTTCACTCCTGCCACAGAACGAACCCCAAGGTATGTAAAAATTATGCAAATACCGGCAGAAAAGCACAGATCCACCTCATCCGCATACATTTGCAGGCAAAACAAGAGACGTTGAATATTAGCACATTATGTATGCCTCCTCTCTGAACAAAATACCAGCAGCGACACAATGTTTTCCCATGAGTACTCTCCCTCACACACACAAACACACAGACTCAGTAACATACACAGAGGGAGGTACATATACTGTATCATTGTCTCTGTTTTTTACCGGCTGCTTTTACAGCGACTTTCTGCGGTCAATAGTTTACTATTACCGACAACACTATACTGTAATTATGCTGTTGACAGCATTATGAAAAAAACTTGGGTACATACAATAGGCCCTTAATAACACACAATAAATATGCATAGGGTCATTCAGATGGCAGCACTGTAAATAAAGCAATGTAATTAGTTTGTATGGTAGGTTGCATATTAGTCTTCAAAGGAAAGCTCAGATTTGTAACCATTTAGCTGAAACCACGACGAATCATTAACTCTGGCCACATTGTTCTTTCATGAAAGCAGCGCGACGCAGGGAAACTGAATCTGAGGGACACAGTTTTGGAGCTGCGAGCAAAATGAGTAAAAAGAAAAATATATAAATATATGTAGACAAGAAGATAATGAGACTGAAAACACAAGAGGAGCGAGAGGAACATTTGCTTACTCAATGCCTACCCATTGTGATTGTTATCAGCACACAAAGATTATTTTGCTCCATATATTGTTCCCAGAGGTCAAAAAAGATATTATATATATATATATATATATATATATATATATAGTTGTTATCACTAACATTATAATGCTTCAGACGGGCCAAACTGCGCCTGCCTGCACGCTGTGAAATGGTCGCGATTTTAAAACACGTGGTTTAACGTTGTGAAATTAAACAAAACGCACACACATACACAAAATGAGTGCGAGTGCACATTCCTGGATGACTTTGTAACATGAACGGCTTCATTCTACTGTTTATCTGCCAATCCCTGTGATGGATGATACAATGATTGGCTTTGTGATAAATTTAAAAAAAAAAACCCGTCTCATAGTATTACAAACCGTTGTGCAGTATGTCGGTGTTTGATGAGCCTTTGTTACTCAACCTGCACTTCCTGGATCATATTTAATCGTCTGACATGCACCTGAAACAAAATCCCAACGTCGGCACGGCCAAAAGAGTGTTTTGTACTGAATGCCCAGCAACAAGAAAGATTATTTCCCAGTGTGGTTAAACAAAGCATTTTTATTATTAAAACTCCCTTCACTAAAGGGACATTGGCCCTTTCCTGCTCATAACGACAGCAAACATTTCTAAACAGGCATGACAATGACATGGGCAGTATAGGGCCACTTGGTGAATTGAGTACAGTTTTTACATAATTACTACAACAATCTACTACCATGATGTCACCTCTTTGGTTTGTGGACTATCGTTCTGAAGCCTTGACACGAGAGGGTGAGGCAATTAACTTTCATGGACTAACAAACACCCAAGAGCTCTAAGGCAAAAAACACGGAGTTAGACTCAAAACCGAACAACACCACGGTAGTGACCTGTCAATCGCAATCACTCGATTATTTAGTTAATGTAAGTTATTCACAAAATGATGTCAAAAAGATGAGCTGATGTGACACAGCTTCTATCTAACACTGATGACTGAAAACGTCATGAACAAATATTTGCCCAGTCAAATGTTGCGACAGTGAAATGCTCCCTCCATCTTGTTCACTTCAGTTGCTCTTTATTGGGTGCTTTAATATGAGTCATGTGGAAGGTAGTTTAGCAGACGGACATCGCTGTCTTATGAATACCTTCTGAACACCCACTCCTGCCATTTGAGTAATAACTGAGATGTTTTTCAGGGGCACCTACTCCATCCACAGTTTAATGCACTTCTTCTACCTGTCTACACTATACCCTTTTATTACAGTCAATCCAAGACTTTTTACTCCATCCAGGCAGATAACTTCATCATCTCTCAGTTTTCCATGCATGAGAATAGCACGGCTCCGTTTCCTGCTTTATGATGATTGCTGCCCGCTTGTTTTTCAAACTGCCCGCATTCAAATTACATGGGTTAGACACAATAGCAGGAACATTACTACTATCTCATGTAGTCTATTAGAATCCAATGCAATTGCTCTGCTAGAAATACCACCTTTGTGAAGAGGATGTCGTTCCTTTTTCTTTGAGACCACCGTATGTCAGTGAGAACAAGACGTTTTTCCTTCAACACCGTTTTGTTCAGAAGTAAAT
Source organism: Bovichtus diacanthus (assembly GCA_943590825.1). Classification (NCBI taxonomy): domain Eukaryota; kingdom Metazoa; phylum Chordata; class Actinopteri; order Perciformes; family Bovichtidae; genus Bovichtus; species Bovichtus diacanthus. Next base: position 2,285,874 of record CALSBV010009827.1, on the reverse strand, counting down.
CATAGCTGTTCCTTATGCAGCATTTATATGGAAAACAGATTATGGAATTCATAAGATAACACAGGTGTTCTCTTTTTTTTTATGTGTTTGACACATTTCCTTGACTTTTGTTGTAAAAGAAAAAGGAAAAGAAAAGAAAGCTCCTGCCAGGGAACAACAACACAAACTGTTTACTGTTTTTCACAGTAGTACGAGGAAGCTGATCTTGATATGTAAAGTCAGAGCGGGGTCTTTTTAATACTCAGCGATAGAAGACGACTGGTTTCGAGGCCACTGCTTCTTATTAGGAGCAGTGTGATTAACCCAAGGTTGACGAGAACAGTAAGAATAGAAATTTCTCATTGCCCCAATGTAGAAGTTAATTGAATGAATCAATCTTTATTTGTCAACTTCTATGCTATACAAATATAATGTGAAGTTAAATATTAGTTTGCCATGATCCAAGCCTGTGCAATAACAAGTCTGCACAAAATGTAGTACTAGAAGAGTATGTGCAGGAAAGAAACATTGCTTTTAAAGATACGTGATCATGGTGCAGCTTAGTCCTCTCTAACGAGTTATGAAATTGCACAGTGTCCCTATACATTGATTGTTGTGGTCATTTAAGATCAAGTGCAAAGCAACCACACCCTCATCTTCATCACCTAATCCATCCTAGATCATTTTGAATGTTACTAGCCCTTCTAATAGGCCTCACCAGGGGTTGTCCCAACTGTTCTAGTACATCAGACGGGCCACACTGCACAAGTGAAACCTAAAATCAGCAAGTTGTGACATGTTGTAAAACTGAAAGAAACATTATGAACACAAACCAAACTTCTTTAGATTTAGGCAACGAAACTTCTTAAAAGGTTAGCGGTTTGGGTTCAATCGCTGCATTTGTAAAGTGAAACTTCACGTTGTGGACACCATGGCAACAACACCTTATTCTTGCTCTTTATGCTCGCTGCTTATGCGTCCGCCTTTGCTCCTTTCATAATCACTACGGTCGCTAGATTTCGGTGGCGTCTTCTTGCATTACCTCTTTCGTTGATCAGCCGTGTGTCTAGATACAACCTATTACTTTGTGTAGCAGGCCCCTTCTGACCTACATCTATAAGGCTGACAGCCACTGATAATAGGCTGATAACATTTGGCAGAGAGCTGAGTGAATATTTAGAATTTTACTGACTCAAAATCTGATCCTAAACTATCCATCCTACTGCCCAAAATCCCTATAGCACTCCCTGAATACTATTTGAGCAATGTTTTTAGGTCTGTACAAAACCTGAAGCAAGCAAAACGGGACCAAAAAAGTCTAAATGAATGTGTTCTGAAATTACATTTAAAGGCTTTTACAACTTTAAGTGAAGCGGAATGGCCAAAGTCATTTCAACTACGACGCTGAGAACAAATATAGCTACTCTAATTCCAGCAGCGGTTACATGACAAATATCCCTAGCAAAAGGTCAATCTCATTTGAATGCTGCAAACTATAACAATTAGTCTGCAGCTATCACATGCATCAGCAGACATTAGTTTTAGCTTAGTATTTAGTCCAGCGAGTCACAGGATGGCGGCCAGTAGTTGCACACTGATTAAGTGGAGCTGATTTAGACTGATGTGTTTTCTGAGCTAGCTCCACAGTGACTGAGCACGGGGAAGGGGAGCTGTCGGCGACGGGCCGAAACGCAAAGAAGAGCAGTGCATCATTTACTTTTCTCCTCGCTTCGCTCTCAAAGAGTTAACGGTGAGACTGTTGGACTGCTGACTATTTGGCTAATGATGATAGATGGTGTTAATTAAAAGGTTTTAGCACTGCACTGATTGCACCTGCAGCTTATGCACTTGATTTCGCTGAAGTGGAGGGAATTTTTTTTTTTTTTTAAAGAAGACGAAAACTCTGCCTATGCAGAAATTTCCCTTGGAAGTTTCTTCTGGCAGCATGTTGGAAAATAACACCTGGATGTTATTAGCTGTCAGGCTCAGAGAGAGCAATGGACGGCTCTCAGGGTGAATGTATTTATCAAACACTTCACATCAGTGCAGCTGTGAGGATAGGGAATCCTCTAATAGGGATTTTTTTGACCGCAGAAGAGTGGGAGGAAAAAGTTTTAAGTGTGTAAGCACTGAGGAAGTGTTACGTGCGGTTACATAATGTCATCACAGCATATAATGTTGTTTGAATCTATGTAATATGGGGCCTCATTTATGAAACAGGATTCTCTCTTCCTGTAACTTTGTTTGATTCTTTAGTGTTTTCTAAATGTTTTAAATATTCAAAGCTACAGGAAGTACTAAATTCACTACTTTTATATCACTTCTCAAAACTTTTCAAAAAAGCCTTTTGTTAATGCCAGCGCATCATTTTATTTCCATCATGTCTTGTTTTCTTCATCTTATTCCTTTTACATTTTTATATTACACTTGGGTATTTTATTTCCATTTTAATTTGTATTGTAATTGTTTCATTGCAGTCCTGAACTGTTTTTGTTCCTGTTTCAACCATGTTAAAAAATGTTTTAAATGTATTAGAATATTATTAATAATGACTATTAATAATTCTAAATAGCAAGTAAAACACAAGAGAAGTTGAGAAAGTTCCAGATATTAAATAGTACAAATGATTTAGTCTTTTTCTAACACTCAAAATGCTTTGTTGCTCTGCTTAATTTGATTTATTTTCTTTTAATAAATTATGTAGATATATTTGATTAAAACCCCTCTCTTTTCTCTTTCTTGTAAATCATTAAAATATTTTTCACTGTGACTTTAATTCGACACCTTTACTTTTTTGGTTATTTGTAAATCACGCTGCGTCTATTTTCCCTCCCACACATGGGATGTAGTAGGTGTGGATTCAGCAGCAAACACGCCTGTGGTGCTCCAACACGTACCTAGCAGGCTGTGGGCACCGTGTGTCTACGTCAGTCACTCTGCGGCTTAATTATCCATCTGAACAGCCAAGGAGTGATTTTAGTAAGGATCCTTTTCCCAGCAGCTGTCTTCACATCGAAATGCACTTATTGATGTAATATCTCCAATGCTCCATGAGTGAATTACTGAGGGTTTTCATTCTCATTATCATCATTTTCATTTCATGGTTAACATTTAAAAGAGGGGGGAAAAAAAAAACAGGTGAAAAGGAGGAAAAATATGGGTTAACAGTTCCATAAAAAAAATAGGAGACAAAGACCGAGAGAGAGAGAAGTTGAGAGACAGATCAAAAAGGAGAACTGCAAGTTTTGTTCATTGTATGCACTTTTACACTCTAACCCACAGTACACCACAGACCTATTTGTTCTGAGCTCTGAGTCACAATGACAGGATTGTGGTGTTGCAAGTGAACAGAGCTGAAACTTTATAATGAGCAGTTTCACCTGAACACTGGTGGTACAGTCTCACCTGCTAATAAGAAGTGGCCCACATACTGAATCTGACTAGTTGGTGGAGTGCACAACCTCTAAGTTCCTCCATTAAAATTGTGCTTTAATGCTTACAACTAATTCTCCATGGAAAGTGTTTTTGTTATGCTCAGGGGAACCTGGTCACTGCAGCAGAGAGGATACGACAAATTCGAAAAATAAGAAGTGACAACAACACCGTTGCAAGTAATTACAACATAATGACACAAAAATACTAGTTGGTTTTTCTTAAGATATTTTTTTTTAATCAACCTAAACCAACAGTAATCTTGGATGTTTGATGCTGTCTCCTTGTCTGGATTTGACTCTTTTCATGCAGTTTATCTCTTAGAGTGGGATTGCAATATGGTTCATTATTTTATCTTACCACTACATTTAAATGTAGCTACATGTAGTCTTACCTAAGAGTTTGGTTTTGCATGTGTTTAGCTCATTTCCACATACTGTATACTTTACAAAATAGTGAGCAAGCCATGCAGCGGATTTTTTCAGGCAGCCGTTGGTATCCATTGGTTGATATTATGAAATATACATTTTCAGAGGCAAATAAAATGTGCATTCAGTTTTTTCCATAGAGGTCAGAACAAGTTTTCTTTGTTGGCCTATAGCAATTGTCTTGATAATGCTGACCTTTGAGGGAACGGTTGCGCGGAGGACGGCATCATATTAGCTGTGTCACACCATCCATATTCATATGATCCTATTCTGCCTCAGTGTAAATGTCTCCAAAATAGACATAGTTGGACTTATTGTCCAGTTAGCGATCAAGCTAGCTAGCCCTAGATCACCAGCTTTTAAGCTTCACCTATTTTGTGAAGACGCTTCATGAATTACGCTGTCCCACCTTCTGGTTTGAAAAGGGTCTAAAATGACTATCAGTGCAGACTTGACGTTAATGGTGATGGATTTCAGAATCTAAGCAAGTTTCAAGGTTCTGCTGATTCATTTCAATACTGTGTGAAAATGATAGGAAACCAATACCTGGAAAAAACGTTTTTAAAACTTTATAGCGTATTTGAAAATATATGTTGATATAATTGACACATAATTTGTAGTTGGGCGTCTAAACATTTCAAACACAATTAATAGTCATTATGGCAAGAGAAAGTGCTGGGCTCAAGCAGGTGTCAAGCATATGTTAACTGTTTTCATGCTGCACTGAAAACAATGGAAACCAGTAGATGCCTGGAACGAGAGAGGAAATAATCTGAAACTGTGTAGCATGTGGATGAAAGTAAGATGTGGGGAGCCACAGTGTGCAGGGACAACCTGCAGGGACATGAAGAACGTCAGTCTGACCTTGGTGGTCAAATTAATCACTTTTAGCTGCCATCAGAACACTTTGTGTTGATGCTTTCATAATTCTTCCTGTTGACGAACAGCTACAGTGTATGACCTATTTGGATTCATTTTACATCTGTCACATCAACTACAAGAACATCTGGAAGGAGCCCTACGGAGGATTTCTTTTTAAGAGCTTCATGTCACTAAATCTTTTGAAAAAAGCCATAGTTAGGTCTGTGAATTCCAGGTTACAGATTATAATTCTTAGCAGTAGCATTGACACATCCATTACTTTCCATGTTCACGAATATGGTTGCCACATAACATTTGTTAAACTGTCATGTCAATCACTTAACCAAACGTTATTACTCCCAAATGGTCTAAATAAATGAAGTTCAAGTGCTCTGCTCAGTTTCACTATTTCAGCCCAAGAGTCCATTCTTTGGTCCTGGGAGTTCATTAAAACGCGCTCCTACCTTTTGGGAGTCCACTAGAAATAGACCCTCCACCCAGCATAGAAGGTGGAAGCCACTGCATGTTTTTTTTTTAATGATGTCTGAGTTGCTCCTCCCAGAGTCATTATCCATCTCCTGAAAGGAAGTAAACGATTAAAAAGGAAGCTGACTTAAAGGGACCCCAAACGGCGATCCCATTGATAAAGCTAATGGTAGCTGGGAAATGGAAAGCTAAAGATAATTTGTAGACAAAATGATCTATGACTTTATGACCGATTCAATAGTATTTTAAGGTAAACATTAAAGTTTGTTGAGTAAGTTTCAAGTATGCAGGTCTGGATTTTATGTTATGGAGGGGAAGTCAAACCAATTTCATGTGTGGTAATGTTAAATTTGCATGGTGTGTCCTAAATCTGTACAACACATCACCTGTCTACTTACGAGGCTGGCGTATCTAGGTTGAGTGTCTCTGTCAGCTATTTTTAAAATTTGTCATGCTTCAGCTGAATCTTGTTGGCTTAAGACACCACACTTTATACAATATATGGCAATGACACTGCTGAGATTTGACATGATTGCAGCAAATTGGAGTGGGAATTTTTAGTTCTGGGCTCAGTAAGTGCGATGTATATAACTGTACGAGGCTTTTTAAAGTTGAAATTTTTATTTTAAGGTTGAGAAGTTAGGAAGTTGTAATTATAAAAAAGTTAATCAAACATACTGAAAAAGTATATAATATATGAATATGCAAAGTATGGCGCAATTTTACACAGTAAAATAAACCATTCATGTATAGTATTGTAAAGTCATTAAAATGAGGTCCACTTTGACAACATTAAAATACTGCTGACACCTTGATGCACCAGGAATAATAATGCAATGATATAATACTGACGTGGCCACTCTTCCTACATCATGAGTACTTTACTTTTGGTACATCTATTGCTCCATTGGGTAACACTTCACTTTGCAGGTCTGTACATTTCAAATAATTTGCAAGCAAGTTTTTCGGAGAGAGTCACAGTTTGGCACTAATTAGAAGAAAAACAGACAAGCGGTGCACAATTCCAATTATTTGCTAACCGTGCATAACCCAGCGACCTTTCAGTGCATAGTCAACATCAAAAGAAAAGTTTAATTTGTCACCAGGCAGCTGTTTTTGTTTTTAAATTGTCATGGACAGGGAAATTAGCGTTAGAGACCAAAATCGGGTTTTTTTTGCACAAGGCTGTAAAGATGTTTATTTCTGTTATAAATTACGGTTTTATCCAAAGTTAACCCTACTAACAACATACACGAGGAGAACCACAGCAAATGTCTTTCTTACAGCTGAAAAGCAAGTTTCTTGGCTGAAAAAGCTGAGTTTTTCAAAAATAATTGAATAAGAAGAGTGCAACAGTGTGGTCTTATACACTGGCTTCATTTGTATATACTGTACATACTAAAACAATAAAGGCTTGCTGTGTGGTGATTCAATTGTGCCAAGCTTATTTCAGGGTTTTTTTTAAGAGAGGCTTTCTGAACACATTTTGCAGAGGAGGACTTAAAAAAACAAGTTAACCCAGAGGATGCGTGACATGCTCTGAATCTGCTCGCCAACCTACCTGCCTTCCTGTATTAGTATCATGCTGGAGAAATCAAGGAGCTGAACGCCTCACTTTTCCTGTTAAATTCCCCTTCGCTATTTTGAGAGCTGTGCTGTAGCCAATCTCCCTGAGTGTGTGTGTGTGTGTGTGTGTGTGTGTGTGTGTGTGTGTGTGCGTGCGTGCGTGCGTGCGTGCGTGCGTGCGTGCGTGCGTGCGTGCGTGCGTGCGTGCGTGCGACAGGAGGCGGATGTGTCCCATTTCCCTTCAAAACTAAACAAACTAGGTTTTGGGTTTATTAATATTTGTATCCACTCCTCCAGTCCCCAAAAGAGAGACGAGTTCAGAGTTCACACTTTAGCATAAGTTACCACTGTCTGCATTAAAAATGAATTTATTCAAAATGAGAAAGCTTTAATTTGATTGTTTCTCAGGCTGAATAATTGTTCTGAAAGAAGCTGAGATTAAATATCTTGAGTTGACATTAAAAGCGCCCTGCCAGTGTTCATTTGTTAAGATACGCTCTGTCTGTCACTGTGTGGTACTTCTGCGCTTTTTCAGTAACACATTTCTAAAAAGGCACAGATATATGTGCGGCTGCATTATTCATAACTCCTACTGCAAGGGTAGATTAATTATTGATGTGCATAGGTGTCCCTGAATCACACAGAGAGAAATTTTGTAATGTTTTTATGGTGATAGAATCAATGTATTACAGTGTGGTTATACAGATTGCAGGTACACTCGTGCACATGCACATATTTAAGGAAATCATTTTGAGAAAAGCGATGGGCAATTAGCCACATTTTTTGTGTGTCTTTTGTACAGCAATAGCTTTAACAATACATTGGTTAAATACTCAGTGGGACATCTTTGAGAAGCAGCTCTCAGCTCCCAGTCCACCTACTAGTAGGTTCAGAAGGCCGTTATCATCTATTCACATGGTTGATCTACAATAATCTCTAGGGGCCGTAGTAATTAAGTCAGGTCACATAGTATAAAGAGTGACAACGTCCGACTAGGGAGAAGGTCGAGGTGGATGGATAGGGAAAACAAATACATTATACTTTCACCCAGGAGACCGTTTGTGTCCCGTGTGAAACCAAAAGCCAACGCTGACCGATTTTACGTAACTCAAAGGTGCAATTGATAGCATTGATGACATTCAGCCACTTCCCCTTCCATTGCGTTGACGTCAAAACACTGCGATTGCCAGTTCGATGCATAAAGCTGCATATTTTATGGACAGCGTCAGTGTAGATTCCCAGTTACCTAACTAGGTAACCTTAGCTTTAGCTTACTGGTCAAGAAGAAAAGAGGCTGCCTCGGTGTGGCTTTTCAGCCCTCGAAACTTCTTCTTTTGCTGACTTCAACGAGTAAATGCAGAACCAATGTTCACCCTCGTCTTGCTCTTCCTTTCGTGAAAATGCACTTGGAATTGGTGCCAGAGTGAAGCCGGGCGCATACCGTCAAAATAAGCCAATATTTCCATTTTTTTCCCACTAAAGGGCAACTACTAAGACTCTCGATAGCTGACAACACAGACAAACCACATGATACCAACATTGTTATACTATTGGCGCACAAGCCTTGTTAGCAGCGGAAACCACACGCCAGATATCTTACACAGAGATGAACAGAACTTTCATTTTGGACCAGACACATTTATTTAAATAATTCATTCACAATCAGACTTGGCTGAAGTGCTGGAGCAAAAGATGATCAAACAGCATCTACACACTTAAATAACCCCGCTATCAAAACAGGAAAAATGCATTACTGACTCTAAACAAAACTGGGAAAATACAAGAAAAGTGCTTCAGGCCATATTGCATGCATTTTCTAAAAACAGAGGAGGTTGTGTTTATAATGAAACCTGTAATTATGTGTTCTGTTTCAGAAGTAAGAAAAGCTCATTCAAAATCCCATTGACATTTGTAACGACTAACTAAAAATACAGCCTTGGAACAGAGACTTTCTCAACAGTGTGTATTGTGGCTAACGTGATTTGTTTAGAATATGTAGTACTGTAGATTTTAGATAAACGATCTAATATCTTAGTTTATTTAATATGTCCCCATTTTCCATAAGCCCTAGAGCCATTTTACTGGATAAATGGCTCGGCCTAGCTAAATGTAAAGTTGGTCTGAAGTGATAAATATCAACACAAATGAGCCATTATAATTCAATGGCTCATATTGCCTAATTTGTATTGGATAAAAAAAAAAAAAAGGATGCCATTCAGTATTATTTTTATTACATCTGGCCTCTCTTTCTCTGGTCAATCTTCAATAGTCCACTTCATGTGCCACCATTTCCAATCGTGTCTCTTCTGCCACTGAGTTTGAACACTTAAACATACCCTGTCAGAAAACCCTCATCAAAAAATTAAAAGATTCAGCCTGCTGACAAAAGCAAAACAGAGAGACGTCCGTTTCTCTTATTTTGTAATAGGGACAATTCAACCAAATGAGATCTGGCATTGTTAGAGACACCAATGTATCGTCCTGCCCGCCAATTCTGACCCACTGTCCACTTAGTGAATAGAGACTGAATCCCGGAATTATAATTCAAATTGGCTTCTGCTAAATGAAAAAAGAGAGTGCACAAGTAACAAGTATTAAAAATGCGTGTTTTTCCATTTCCTACTGTATTGCCCTGGAGGATTTTCCCCACAGTAAATCTGCAGAATCAAAAGAAATGTGTTTGTTTGTGGGGGGGGTTTCAAGCTGGGATGAAATAATTGAATCAGTATGTGTTAATACACAGATCCGGTGGCACATATTATTGCTGTGAGCTGTTGACTATGTCCTGGTGTGATGCCATTTCTCTGGCACATTCACATAATGCACGCAGTCTTGTGCACACATGTGGGCATGAGGACCAATTACAATCCAATTCCGGTGCAATAGTATGGGGTAAAGATTGTCTGCTGCTCCTGAGCCACCAAAGGACTCTGTATATGATAGCTATTAGAAGCAGATGATGGAAGCGCTGATGAATAGAACGTCCTTCTAATAGGAGGCAACAGCTCTTATATTGCTTCCAATTTGACACAGTGCTGACTGCAATATATTGGGGAAAGCATCCAACCAGGTTTAGAGTGAGATCAGTTGATCTTTGGTTATGCTTTAGTAAGGAAAAAGCAATAAATAATAATAAGTAAATCTATGGTCGAAAGCGCATTAAAGCTCAACTACTTAAAACAATGAAACAAAGGACCAATGAAAATGACTAATGACAAGTCAATGGAGAATTATGACCCAACTCTACCGTTCTACATCCCTTGTTAGCCTGTTTAAGCGTATGGTTTTGGTTTGCAGCAAATCTGCTGTTTTGGATCAATTTTGCCACCCTCATCCACCTTGTTTCCAGCAGCAGAAGACAGCTGTTTTCAACAAAAAAACTCTAACAGCCCCAGGGTACACAAAACCTAGCCACAGTACCAAACAGCAGACAAAGTTAGCAACTAGCTGGTTAAGAAAGTTGATCATCTATCAGCTAAAGAAACAGGTGTTTTTTGCAGACCTTGGTGTACCAAATCAAGGTTATTTGGAGAGGGAATATTGGCACTACCACTGTCATACAGCACTCTAGATAGAGACAGGCAAAGTAGTGTCTTTAAAAGCAACAATACATTTTCAGCAGCAAGTCGCTAATGTTGTCTTTTGCTGTTTGGTGCTGGGCAGGTAGCAGGTAGGTTTATCAAAGCTGTATCACTGAAAACAGCTGCCTGCTGCTGGAAATCAAAAGTGTGGATGGACCAAACCAAAACAGCGAAGTTGTAGTCCGTAAAAATCAAACGATGAGTTGAGTGTAAAGCTTAAGGGATCTCCAGAGTTGTGTGGATGCTCTGTGGGTTTGTCACTACAAGTGAGTCGTCTCACACTACAAATGGTTATTTGATCCATTGCTAATATAAAAGTATTGATTAGTGCAGGTTTCAGTTATTACCGTGCCCTCAGAGCAATGTGCTTAACATTGCACCAGCGGATGGTGCAGCGAGTTCTTTGCTTTTTTGCCCTGGGTTTCGCTGTCAGGCTACGTAAAGGCTGCAAAACCTTGTAGGTGAAGTTTGTTGGTGTTGAATGCAGCCTGAAAGGGAAACAGGCAAAACCTCCCAAAGGTTAAAACAGTACTTCACTTTCTATAAATAATTTAATCTGTATTTGAATTCAAGTTAATATTCTACTAACATACAATTGAATGTATAAAAAAAAATATTATATATATATATATACACACACACACAATATATTTCTTAGGCTACATTTGAATGTAAGGAACTCAAATGGAGCCCATTGCATTCCCACAAATCAACACTGACCACATTTCAAAAGTGTCTATATTTGCTTTGGCAACTCTACATAGCATTTTTATCTAATTACATTATCATACCGCATTTGCATGCAGCCATTGCTCTGCATTACTAGCGGACTAATCTGTGCCAGAAAATGCATCTTGCAGCATCCTAGAAGCCTTAAAATGTCTGTGCTGTGGCAGTTTGCTTGTTTCCATTAGTTTGCCAGTTCCCAGTGTGCTAAACATTAGGCTTACTGCCAAACCACACAATGTCGTAGAACTAACTGGTTCTTAGCACAACCTGGCCACCGTCTGCTCTTATCCATATGGTCAATTTGTCTTCCACTCTCACTCTGAAGTGGAGACAAACAAGCACACACACACACACACACACACACACACACACACACACACACACACATACACACACGCATGTCTTTCTTTCTCCACCCTTTTCCAAAAAACAGCATTTCCCTCCTACCTCCTCTTTTTTCCTTGTTCTCACTAGTCTCACTAGTTTCTTTTTCTCGTTAATTCCATTCCTCCTCGTCTTTCATCTCCCTCTCTTCCTTCCCAAGCTCCCCATCTCTCTCTCATGCCCAGGTAATATTTGGGCACACAGCCCTTCAGTCGCCTCCGTGTTTCGCTGTTTGGAAACTCTTTTGTCTGCTGTTTCACAGTCAGTTGCTAAGTAAGCTGTTTGGTTTGTCAACCAGAGAGTTTATTCCACCCAGAGATTTGTCCGTGGATCATGGGAGCGAAGGATAAACCTGAACAAAGCAAACATTATGCCGCAAAATCACGATTTCAGAAATAAGTAAAGGCCATACATGAAAGGGAATTGGGAGAAAAGTCTGGGTTTTTTTGGACAGTCAAAGCAGACACTATGTTGTTTCCAGGGTAATTTGTGAAAAAGGACAATTCTAGTGTAATAGATTAGTTCCTGACCCAAAGGTCGGTTGCATTCCTGATTAATTTTATAAAATTCATTATCATAATTGCTCTTCTTTGGCACACTTGCCAAATATTACAACACAATCTAAGACAGGATGTAAAACCTGATGTCAGTGGAATTATATCTCGATATATTTTGCGGTTTGCCAGATCATGAGTCACCCTGCTTCATGATACAGCAGGGAGCATCAACCTGCTTGTGTAACAAAATAACGTCAGATGCCAATGAGCAAGTATAACTGGGGTTTGTCACGAGTATGGTTGCCAACGGTTACATTTATCATACGGCAATATTACTAAACTGGCTAAGACTGCAACATTTTCTTGTTTTTCTTGGAAAAGGCAGAAAATAAAGCCTAATTCTGCTCAACCAAACAGTGCCATCATGTATTTGCTCAAGATCGAGGCAGACTCATCACGCTGAAATATTAACTGCAGGGTTTTTGAAATGTGTGCGAGTGAAGAAAATTAGGAAAAGGTTGCTGGATTTGAGACAAAAAAGGAGACAGACTAGATGCAGCCAAATTGAAACTGGCGATCGACTATCTAAAAAGATAACTTAAATGGTTAATAATGTGAACAGACTCGACATGTACTGATCCTCCGCCTCCAAATAAGAAACTGCACACAGAAAAGAAAGTCAGGTTTTACTTCTTTTTGGAACTAGGTTGGAAATTCGGCTTTTTCAAATAGACAGCCCTAAAAACTTTTTAATGTGGGTTCTTTATGCAGTGATAAGTAGTGAGAAACTCTTTTGTTGAGACCGTGATTGACAATGAATGATTACCGTCATCCCTGAAGTATTTTTGATTATTTGCTACGCAGGTATTGTTTTCACCTTGGGAGTCTGTGTGCGTGTCATCATGGCAAAATGTGCCCCTTGAGAAACTTAATGTACCGGGAACTACCATAAAGGAGGTTTTGAGTAATTTCCCACGTGTTGATATTTCTGTCTTTTATTGTGATAGCATCGCAACCGTGCAAGATACAGTCATAAAACTTTACAGATGTGTAGTTGAGATCAAAATGAAGGTTGAGTACGATGATAGCCGTTGTCCGAGCAAGGGCGCCAGGAGTATCGGGGGAGGAAGTGGGAAAGGAGCCATTGCCCCCCCCCTCTTTACGGCACTGGCCCAAATTGGCGTCGCGGCTGCAGTGATATGTAACAAATCAGCTGCAGACCAAGTTCCAAAAGCCAAATAAGTGAGTGAAATCAGCCACTGCAAGTGATTGATCACTTACACTGCAAGTAATTGATCATTTGAGCACATCACAAGCTTTATCCCACAAAGATGGACAGTGCTACTGATGGCATTTATTACAGCCGCCCTCCATGTCAGTGATACATACACCAGGCAACATACAAGTCCCATAAATTACTGAGGGAATGAAGCATTCCTGTCAGACTCCAAAATGACTGCATGTCCACTGGCAACAGTTTGAAATTTATAAATCAGATGAATGTGTCTTAGCAAAAGTTAAATCAGGAAGAGTCATCGCTCCACCACAGCCCTGCTCAGCTTACATCAATCTGCATGTTTTCTCGGTTCTCTCAATTTAAAATTCACGAGGGAGCTCCTCTCTGGTTCAAACTACCTTCCCAAACTCTTCCACCCACTGCATGGTGCCAATCACTAATCAGCAGGCTGCTTACTAAGCCAGTTAGCTGCAGCTACCCAGTGCTGCCCGCTGCTTCAGTGCTGCCTACATTTCCAACTAGTTTTCAAGGAGTTTTGAAACCTGGAATAATTAAACTGACCAAAGGCTGTTGAACCCAAGAGTAGGATTCTATGGTACTGTATACCTGTTGTTGAACAAAATAGTGGAGTTTTTTTCCAGCGAGTTATGGGGTCCACACCAGATGTGGTGCCACTAAAATATATTTTCAAGTATTTAAGAACTTGTTGGGGTACGGTGTTGCCATGGATGCATGATGCACAAGCAATCCATAGCTCGGATGGATTATATGATGTAAAAAAAAAAAAAAAAAATGCACGGTAAAGATATCTTCCAAATAATTGAGAATTGAGAAAACCAATGTGCATCTGAAGGGTTATGTTGCTAAGTGATGGGGGTTTTGGGATCTGCATTCAGGCATTGACCCCTGCTTAAGTACACAACTCAAATAATTAGATATAAAACTCTGTTTTGATTGAGACCCTTCGTAGTGGGCATTATCTTTATGTCATGCATAAGTTTAATTCACACCTGCAGTAGTTGTTCTGGCAGAATCATCACTGTAGCACAGCTGCATTTATCCCGTTAGAATAAAGTGTGAGGTTGTGAGAACCCCGGTTTCTGCAGGAAACCATCTTTTGAAATATCATGTCATCGCCTGCCAAATCTAACAGGTTAGTTCTCCCAAATGTGAGCAGAGACAGGAATTATTTCCAAAGTTAAAAAAGTTGCATCACTAAGAGAGTGGTTAGGGGATACAGTATCTACAAGCCTTGATCTATGTCATGAGTGAACCTCTTTGCTATGACAAAAACATTGGTGAAACCAGTTCAAACTGATCCCCCTCCTGCCAAAAAATCTGGGCGCTTCCAGTAAAAAGCTGTAAATACCGAAAAAATATGACAAACATGCACTGAATTCAAATTTTCTTGATGATTTTTATGTGTCCAAATGAGGGGAATTGAGCATATTCACAACAGCAGAAAGCCTGATTCGACGTGAACGTGAACTACTCCCTAATCAAATTTCTCCGAACTCCACTGATCAGATTGACTGATTCTTTGAACTCATCAGTTTTCCGACTCTGCTCTGTTTGTTAGAGCAAGATGCACAGAGAGAAGCCAGGGGGAAAGAACTAGATTGTGCGTTGCTGTGGTTATCTGAGTTAGTGTGTGTGAGGGTGGAGGTGGTGGAGGGGGTGGTGTAGTAGTGTTTTATTCAGAAAACCTAATCTTTTGATGATGAAAAAAGAGAAAAATATTGCCTGGATTTCCATCCCATCAGTGTTGTATCTCACGTAATCTTCTTTGACGGAAAGCTCTTTTTGATGTTTTATTGTCTGTGTAGCTCCAAGTTCTCTTTTCTCCACATTTTTCCCTCTTTCTCTCTCTCTCAGGCACATACACACACAGCGGGAGGCTGAGTGTGTAAATGTGTTTAAGAAACGCGTGTGTGTGTGTGTGTGTGTGTGTGTGTCCTGATTGTTCTCAAAGGGACTAGGTAAAAGAAGCCTCCACATTGCACTGGGTCCTACTGGGAATCTATACATAAAAACCAGGAATTGTAGTTTCCACAAATCTCTTTCCTTCACTCTCACTCACTCATATAATGTGTGCACCACCTTCTGGTTAGTCAGTATGCAGTTTAATGTGGGTGCATGATGTGTTTGCGAGGTTGGAATCGCTCCAATTTGCTGTTTTTGGCTCACAAACTGCAACATTTACATGTTGTTAAGCGTTCATTATGTTAATGTAAATCGCATTTAACTGTAACTCACCCTGAGAAAAAGCCCACACTAAGACTAAGAAATTTAAGTGTCTTTTAACTCTACTGTACTTTGAGTCTAGCAGCTTCCAATCTGAATATTTTAACCATTGTCATTTTCGTACAAGTAACACAGTTACATTTAATAAAGTAACAAGTACAATATTTCACTCTGAAATATAGTAGAGTAGAAGTAAAAATTAGCATAAAATGGAAGTACTCAAGTAAAAATGTACAGTACTTGAGTAAATGTACTAAGTTACTCTCCTGGCGTTGATTAATGTCGGGCCTTACAACCAGCTTACAGGCGCATTACCGCCAACAACTGGACTGCTCACTAGCTTCGAATGTTATGAGCCGACTGAATGGCCGTCATCAGGCGCATAGATTCCAAGTGAAATGGCCCTAATCGACCTCTTAATTGGCTCCATGGGCCGTTATCCTCTATTGGTAACCTGGATAACCGCAGCAATTGTTAGGCTGCGACCTCTATCGGCTGTAGTAATTATGACAGGAGCAAAGGAGGAAGTCAGGTGACGTACTACAGGAAAAGAGCAACACGGTCCCCATAGCGACGAATGCATTGTAACTGAGTGTCATCGGCGAAGAAACGAGCTACAACTTTTCAGAACCCTTAGAAGTTCTGATATACGAAAGATTTTCATTGGAATATTCATTTAAATGTGCAGTTCTTTGTGAATTTTGTTTGAGCTGAAGAACTCAAGATATTTTAGTGAAGGCTTTTACTTTAAGTTATTTGGTGAATTTAAACTGGATAATGGTCAACAGAGAAAGGCACACAGACTCGTACAGAAACACACACACTCATCTCTCACTCGCTCTTCCAGAAACATTTAGTCTCGACAGGTTTAGCTTTGCATTCCGTTTTTGATAGCCAAATCTCTTCTTGATGGAAAATAGCATATATTAAAGGTTAATGTGAATTCTCGCTCTCGGAGAGCCTTACATCAATTTGTAATTATTCACTTTCCCCGAACAAGGTCTGTTTTATATTCACCTGCTGCTTTAAAGGCACTTTTTTTTCACACGATCACAGCTGGGTTCTTTTAAAAAAGCTAATAAATCACTCATTATGGCTTTCTCCCTGAGCACAATAGGTTAATTCATTACATGTCCCTGACGCATTGAGTTTTGTTTGAATTGTGTAGTGCTTTAAAAAGCTGACAGAACCGCACTGTTACGTCTGGGGATGATGTTGTTGATGATGTTTTTAAAATCTGTTTTGTATACAATCAAAACAGTGCACAGAGGAAATCTAACTCTGGTTTAAAAGCCAGTGAATGAAGCTTAAAAAATAAAAAATTAAAAATGAAGGCAAGACAACAACTTCATGATTTTCACTGCAAGTGATAGTGAGCATTTAAAACATTTTTCTCCTTTGGTGGTGGTTACCAGTTTACCCAGTATCACATACGAAGTCAAAAGATTCAAACAAAACTATATCAATAAATATGTCTTTAAATTTCAATTAACTAACAGAAAACGAACCAACGTTTGTGTGTGTGAGTGATTTGCTTATTGTCTGCCATGCCCTGACAGGCAGTACGTGTGTAAAAAATATCAATCTATCCTAACATAATCATTATGCAATACACAGACATTCTTGGGGAGATAGTGTTTTCCCTTTGTCTTTCCCCGTCGTACAATTACATGTAAGTTTATGTCTATGTGCTATGTGACATTTTTCTGCGCTCTCTTAATCTCGCCATCTCCGCCTCTCTGTGTGTGTTTGAGCCCAGTTGGTGGTTAAGCCAAGTAGTAATGTGTGTAGCAGTTGGTGCTTCTTTGTTACTCTTTATGAAATAGAGAGGTTAAACTGTCAAAGGCCCTCTGTGTCTGTGTGTGTGGAAGGGCAGCGTGTGACCCACATTTGTGCTTTGTCCTTTTGCGAGAGGTTAAGTTGGTCTACCACCACACACACAAACACAAGCACACGCATAAACCCAAACACACACACACACACACACACAGTGGGCCCAACAGGCAAGTGTTTCCTGCTACGCAGGCTGTTGCCTCCTGACTGTTCCCATCACAGAACCACAGGCCTGTTTCTGCCCCGCTGCTCTGTTCACGCTAAGCATTCTGTGTCTCAGATGTTGTGGACCACAGAAGAAGCCTGCAGTCTGAGCCCTGACAGCCCCGACAACGCTTCACCCCCATCCTGCGTCTCATCAGCAGCCAATCTTTTTCAAGTCCACCAGAAGTAAAAGTGACAATTAGGCAGCCCCTGTCTCTGTCTCTATGAGAACTGCTTGCTGGGTCTTATTTGTCATTTCAGACAGATGAAAACTGAAAAGAGTGTGATTATTCCTGCTGTGCTGTGTTCTTCCACATCCAAATCCACCCAGATGAGACTCTTCACTCCTTGATGCAGGAGCTTGAGGTGATGTGATGTTTGATTGGATAAACAACAACTGCTTTGGTAAAAGTTTGTGTGATTTGCTCCGTCCATCGTGACTGATTGAATTTTTCAGGACGGTATGTAGTGTCAAACCTACCAATATAAATTCATTCAGGGAGTTGGGTCATTGAACATTTGAACAAGTCCAAAAAGACTATAGCAAAGAAGTAGCAAAGAAGTAAGGTGCTTTCAAATCTGCAAACACTAATACTGCTTAAAATTACAATGCAGCCCAAACAAAATGCAGCCGAATGCAGACTTCTATTTCCTCTAGCAGCGGTTTACTGTTTGATATTACATTTTAATCAATTACCAAGTAACACGAACAACAGATTGCCATTTCAGTGGGGATGCTGAATGGAGTTCTAAAAGGCAAGAAGTGCCTCCATTTGAGATATGATCAAGTCATGACATGCAACAGAAATGAGTGTTTGCTCTCATCTCTCCTGCAGTGATTCAGTGATCAGCGATTCATGGCCACTCTCTTTGTGCATGCGCTTTGTAAATGCATCCCTAAATTTCTGGGATTGTTTTTGCTTTTGATTTGATTGCTGCATCCCCCGCTACCCACAACAACAAAGCACTTGTACATTTCATCCGACACGTCCTACTCTATTTCTCAAGAAAACTGGCACACTTCCTCCCAATTTGTATGAAAACAACGACGGTGGCAGTGAAACAAGGCCAGCGGGGGCCTGAAACATGGGCTTCAAGGGCACACTGAATGACTTTTTCACAAGACAAAAACAATCCTATTTAAAACTTCGGATTCCAGATAGTCATATTCTACAGTAAGTTAATTTTTTTTAAAGAAGCGTTTGAACTCATTTCATTCTTTTTTTCCCCCCATTTCTTTCACAAAAAAAAAAAAAAAAAAAAAAACTGCTGTTGACTTATAATATGAAATACTAAACATTTTCCGTGCAATTCTGGGAATGCTAATCGTGTAATTCTGAGTAGAGAATTAGGAACGTCGTTTCATTTTCCAAAATTTCATCAGTGATGGTGGACATGATAGAATAATGGATCGATAAATGAAGAGACTCGCGGCCCAGATCAAACTCATAATGTTGCCATTAGACCATAATGACACATAATTAAATGAAAAAATTTGACTACTAAAATGTTTTTAGAATTATACCTATTTTACATCTCAAGGAAAAGGAAAGTTAAGAGCCGAATATGATGAAGTCACACTGTGGAGAGAACAGTGACTCAATCACATGTAAAAAGCAGCTCTTGTGTTTCTAATCGCCCTCCTGTGACACTACCAATGGTAATATCTGATTATCATTTAGGAAAATAAGCACTGGCAGTCCTTTCTCTGCATAAACTTTCCATGGAGCAAGAACAAAATGTGCTCCTCTCGTTAGCTTTTAATAAAGGCTAATGGAGATGGGAATACATGTCAGCCCACATTTTCCTGGGCTAACCCTAAATCCGTTAAATTCTTTAATCTCATCAGATGCTACAGCCTTAAACAAGCTGGAAAGATATCGATAGATGGGTCGTGATGTCTGCCCCTCCATCTTCTCTCTTGTGGCTGTAGGCTGTGGAGAAAATCCCCCTCTAACTCCACATGTTTGGATGCAGCCCATTTGGGGCAATGACATCCACATCTGATTATTTGTCATATACTTTTTGTATGTATTTTTGCAATCAGGCTTGTAGCTAATCACCTGTCTGTATCTATATCTATGAAGAATACAGTAATGTATTACATTTCTTCAGATCCAGGAGTATAAATAAACCACCCTCATTGGATCGCATGTCAATAAATGCTGAACGCTGATAATTCTATTTTTACCGGTCGGAGGATCAGCGGTTCGATCCCCGGCCTCTGCGGTCAACATGTCGAAGTGTCCTTGGGCAAGATACTGAACCTCAACTTGCTCCCGTTCGCATGGCTAACGGTGTGTGAGTGTGTGTGAATGTTACCTACTTACATGTGGCACTCTGTATGAATATGGGTGAATGCTGACATGTGTTGTAAAGCACTTTGAGTGATCGCTAAGATTGGAAAAGCGCTATATAAATGCAGACCAATAGCATTTTCCATACCGTATTGTCATGTGGAGGAAGCGTTATATGAGCATTAGGAAAATAACAAAAGACCAGCAGAGGGAACATAAGGTGCCATGCTGAACACCGCCTTCAGAGAGAGCGCATTATAATGCTCAGGCAGTGTAAATTGAGTCCCAGCTTTATGACACAAACGCAAATGGTCCATGTTAATGCTACTTTATACATGCATTTGCCAATCTGAAAAGTTATGAGAAAGAAAAGCCTTTCAGGAGGTGTTTGCCATGTTTCCTTCGCGATGATCACCAAAGTGTAGTCATATGACAATATGTCCCACTTGTGTCACAAAACCTTCACCTGTATGTGTGGAAACACTACACTTCCCCCTCATCATGCAAGTGATGCTGTCATTTCCATTCGATTCATGTTGGGGCAGAGGGAGACTGGGAAGGAAGGGGAAACCAGATCATCTTTGTGAATTAAAAACACCTCGAGGTAGAGAGTGACTAGACCACACGGAGAAGGAACTGGTCAGCTACAGACTACTTCCATAAACAACCGTTACATGTGCTTTTCAATGAGACGGTTCTAAACTCCTGTCGTAAAGCAGCAGAGACAGGCATCAGCTGAGAGCACAACTGACTGAGTGACTGTGAACCAGGCCGTCACATATCCTCAAGTGCTCTGCTGACTTTTTCCTGAATAGAAGTTAACTAAAAGGCAGACGGGAAGAGAGAAGAGAGAAATGGAAGCGAGCGCCTGTATGATTCACTTTTAAAAGTTCTGTACGGAATTGTACGTCTTTTGAAACATAGTCACAGTCAACTCCTGTAGCGGTCAGGGAACAAAAAAATAAATAAAAAAATGCTGCAGGTAATTAGAGCGTATAGTTTTCCAGGCAAGTCTACATTTCTGACAGTACAAACGGCAGTGACAACTTTCAAGAGAATCTATTTTTAGAGAGCTCATTGAGGGGAGGAAAGTGAAAAATCGGAATATATATAAATATATTCCAAGTAGAGGAAATGGAAACTCAATTTGCAGTCTCAGCGGATGCAGCGTATATCTATCACATTTGGTAATACATTTGGAATAATGATAATGGTGAAAGGGGCATGAACTCTGGACCTGGCGCAGGACTGCACTGCATTATGTATAGACTCAGAGGCTCTGGACACACGGAGAAACCTTGGCTTGGCAAATACTGTCCTCTCCAGCAGAGAAAATGTTCGGCCCAAAAGAAGATCCTTCCAAACCCAAGAATTATTTATCAATAATTGAATAGTTATATAAGTTTTAGTTCCTCTGTTGTACGTGTGTCTGCTGTAAAAGACCAGCAAATACGTTCGGAATTAAAAAACTGCCTTGTGAATTAATAAATCCAGACTATTTTGAATTTGCTTCCTCCTTCAGATTATGTCAGGTTAAAAATATCACCAAAAAAAAAAAAAAAAGCCTGGGTTTGCTTACTTTCTCCCTGTAGGCTCAGCCGGATACATTTGGAAATGCATCCAGTACTTTCCGTTTTTGGCCTTCGATCGCACTAAACTGAATAAAAATGAGTTTTTTAAATGTGCTCTGCAGAGCGGATGTTTTTGCCTGGTGAAGGTCTGTGTAGTTAAGAAGACAGCTTTCAAGCCGATCCAGCTCTCTGTGTAAAGTCATAGATTCTGGATTATACAGTAGGGTTGAAGGAGTACAAGTTATTTTAAGAACATTTAAATATGTCATTGAACTTTTTTGCAATTATAATCACAGCAGAGAAGGAGTGATTGTTCGCCAGGTAACGTGTAAATCCCTATTGATAAAAAATTAATTATATATTAATCCCTGGCTCATGATAATTAGTAATATCATCAATCTCCCTTATTAATATATTATCATGAATATAAAAGGCATTCTTACATATACACATGCTATATTATGCACCTGTTTGTGTTACTATCTATACTATATAGTATAATTCCTAACCCTCCTGTGACTATATAAAAAAAGGTTAGTTATACCAATCTTCTCCTATTTATATTTTTGATATTACATCCTGTTTCGAATAATAATTATGAACGACAGGTGAAATATTTTTCCTTTACAAAGTCCATTTGATGTATTTCAGCTGTCAGACAAATGTGAGTTTCAGTCGAGACGGATCTTTCCTGATTCATGGTAAGAGTTGAAATATGTTGCAGCATTGCAACTGGGATTCCACCCTTTGAATGCCGCAGTTGTTGAGAAGTTGACAATTTAGTGTGAGTTTGAAAAATGAAAAGATGTTTGTCTGATATATGAGTTTAGAGTTATGAGCGGACGGACATCTTTAAATGGAGTCGCTGAGATAAGTGAAGCTGAATGTATGGAAAAGTTATCTATTCTATGACGATAATAAATATCCGTTTTATATTGCTTTATATTACAAGTTGTAATACTTTCTTATAAAAAGCTCTTTCAACTGGTTCAGCCCTGCACAACATTTCCTCTGATCCGGCTGAGCTCATAACTCAGAACAGAGAGAATCAGCAAAATGTCTGAGGGATTGAATAAAAAAAAATATGACAGAATCACAATATTATTTTCATAGCTCTATTCCGAGCCTGCCGCTGAAAATGAACAAGCGCTCATCTTTTATGAATTCACAGATAACACTGAAAGTATTTAAAGTTCTGACTTTAAATTCCCAGAAAGAAAATAAAAAAACACATTTGCAATTCCCTCTTTTCCCCGTTTAGTGACTTTTTAAAGAGTTCATCTCCAAACTAAGTTTATTTTGTTAAATTAGCAAGGACCTTGTGAATCAGAATGTACAGTAAAATGTATTTTCCCCCAAAACAAACACCCAAAATCTGTCAAAAAAACACCCATTTCCAAGTAATCAGCTAATGAAATCTCCAAATCAAAGATGTACTTCTAACTTTTCTTTCTCCCTTAGATGCTGCTGTCCCAGAAGACCTTGCTGCGGTCTTACACAAATCATAATACTGCTGCTTTAAATGAATTTCCACCCATCCAGTAAAAGTTAATCCAGACGAGCTGTGTTTGACAATAATGCATGTTTTGATTTAAAGTCATACATCTTTTCATTACACGCTCCCATACACAGACAGGGCTTGATGGAATTCTAATATTAATGCTGCATTATTGAAAAAAAAACCAACAGATCTCCATGTAGAGGGAGATCTGAAAAGATAAATATCATCATATTGACCTCTAGTGTTTGTTTTCCGTGCTTGTATATCATCGTGTTATGACTGAAATCCCTTTTATTCCATTTCATTTGAGTACAATGTGGTAATATTTTTTCTATATTTCACTCAGTGATATTTTTCTGTACTTGGCTGCTCAACATCAAATAGGGATATTAACATATTTGTGCCCTCATGTATGCTTAGTATATACTTTGTTCTTGATGTTTTTGACGGATAAAGATCTGTTACCCTGATCATGAATATGTGTTTTTTTTTTTTTTGCAGTAACATCACTATGATACTACATTTAAACTAAAAGTTGTTACTGTATGGTTTACCATTTCATTAAAGACATTGTATTGCTAATTTATTAATCCAACTTTGCTGAACCCCTGAATATTTCTCTCGTCTCAGCATGAGGTTCACTTTAGAGGTTTCGTGTGAAAGTATCTTGTATAAAACACATTATGTAATCGCACCACAACGATTGCGATTTTGTTTTTTTATAAAAACGTAATACATTATGCAATCTCCAACAAAAATGGATTTATCTATACACGTTATATTTTTAGGAAGGCTAAGAAAAATGGCGACGCTGATGTAGTTTTAGTTAACGAAAGATAATCTACTAATCTACTGACCTAATTGTATCTTTTAAAATACATTTTCAGTATGTATGACTCATGTTGTATGCATAAAATAAGCATTGTTTTCATAATGTTATCGTGATTTTTAGGAATAAAGACTTCCATTTGGCAGGTTATTACACAATGCAAATAATATTACATAGGAAAAAAAGTGCAACTCCCACAGTTTGTAATAACCACTGCAATGTGTATTCGTTTATTACAAAATGCAGAGTATTACATACAAGTGTCTCCTTCAGACAGCACTTCCTCCTCAGGCCCATGTGAGTGCAGTATTTACGATGAGGCAGTGGGTTAAAGGCTGAATCAAGGTGACAATTCTCCTGTGTTGTTTGTGCTGTAAACACCACAGATTACACAGATTGTAATAGAATTGACTGCAGCTGGCAAGACAGACATTTATCTGTGAATATATTTGAGTAAGTATGTGGTAAATCCTCCTGCACAGCACCACGGCAAAAAAAAGAAAAAAGAAAAAGCATGTCCTACTACTATTCTCGAATCTATTCTTTTTATTTTTTTTTCTTCTTGTTAATTAGTGGACAGTTTAACCTCTTCAGGCTACTAAGAATCCTTGAAACTAAACAAGAGAAGAGAAAATCCCTCTCACAGCTCACTCGCGCTCAATGAGTGACAAGAGGTTGCTCGTAGACATTTCTCGATATTCAATTTTACACATGAAGGACATTGAGAAGTACAGCTCAGCCTGGGAAGAAAAGCTGTATCACACACACAAACACACACACACACACACACACACACACACACACACACACACTACAGTGGACTCGACCAAGTGTGGACCTCTGTTTCATGCAATTTTGAAATAAAATGCAAAAATAGAATAGAAAATGTACTTTTAAGTTACTTCCCCATTATACTAGTGCAAATGCTCTTTTTAAATGTGTGTGCCGACCCCTCTCACCTGTAAATCTTGTATCTGGTAGAAAATCCCTGCTGGAACCTCTCTCTGAACTCCGTGTACTCCGGACATCTGTGGAAAGGTCCCTTCTCTGACAGCAGCCAGTCCAGCTGTCCCCCGCTCTGCCTCGTGTTGAAGCCCAGCGCCGAGGAGCTGGAGGGGGACGAGGGCGATGACAAGGAACCGTGGAGCACCTTCCCACCGTGTACCGCGGCACCCACTTGTTCAGCTCGGGTGGACCACGGTGTCCATAGCAACACCCACGGCAACCATAGGAGCATCAAGGAGGATGCCGACCATCTAGCAGGGCAGGTGGAGCCATGGGAGCACCTCTCTTTTCTCATTGGCCAAGGAGTCGCCATGGTCCAGGTGGTGATGTACTAGGGCACCTAAGACCGGCATTTCTTCTGACAGTCACCTCCCACTGGCCTGGACAACAACACAGAAACATTTGGCTTTAATTTCATGGTGAGAAATGTTCTTTTAATACACAGTTTTGAAGTCACTGATAGACGTTTCTGTCCACATAATGTCATTCAGAATTATGAAGGCGGCACAATATCCCCAAAAGTGGTATTTATCAAGTTAACGTCAATCATAGCAGAGAGATTGTTTTCATGTCTGCTCTCGATGTGCACATGAAAGGTATTCTCTCCGCATGTCAGAGACACACATAATTAGTGTCATTAAACCATGAGCATTAATGAAATGCACAAATCAGAGGGGCATTGCTTTCATTTCTCCAAAGATATTACATTTGACAGACAAGGCCACTGCCTAACGTTGAAATGTAATCTTAGTCTCATTTAAATGTAATGTGTCTTTTGTCAATGACCCCCCCCCCTTGACTGCAAAATGTGGTTGAAAGCTCCAGAAAAATGAAAATGAGTATTACATGTGATGAACTCTTTTGTACTCGTTTGCTTTAAAAGTTATTAAAGGCCATAATAATAATAATAATTCTATATTACTCTGGTGATTAGGGTGGTTACAGCCCTAAAGCTGAACACGTTTTGTATACAGTTTTGTAAAACAGCTTTTTAATGCTGTTAAAGTGATTTTTAGCAGAGGTCAAAATTGAAATTACTTTATTAAAAGTTTTTGAATGATTGCAAGGTACTCGGAGGAGCACTCGTGACACAGCGAGGGACCAATTCACAAAAAAAGGATTGTGTGGCTGTTGTGGTCCCTAAACCTGCACAAATAACACATAAAATAAACACTTTAATTCTCAAAACACTCGCAAAAGGTGGAAAAAAAAAACAATCTTGCTTTTCCCTGATAATTTTACACCGTGAAAAACAAATCCGCGAAGTCAGCAGGAGGAGAGCGAGATCCATAGTACTGATCAGGGGTGTTAGCAGCACACACACCCAACACATCGGCACAATCACACCGGAAAAGTGTGACTTCTCAGCTTCTAACAACCAAACTTCCAACTGCTTGTATTTGGAATTTAGTGCAGACGAACACACGCTGCATTAACACTTTCTTCGGGGTGACACTTTGACAAGACTTTACAGTGCCCTTCAGAAAAGTCGAAGCTTGCTCCTCATTTCACTGTTAATGACTAACAGGATTGCTGGGTGGAGTCTTCAGGGACAAATCAGCATTTCAGAGCAGATATGTAAAGTAGCGGATAGGATGCTTTAAGTAGATTGGGATCCTAAGTATTCCCTGTTTGTCTCACAAACAAATTAGAGAATTAATTTCAGGTGGATAAATGCAGGCTCAGACATGAAAAAACAATACTCAGGGCGCTGCATTTTTAATTTTCGCTCTCTGCATCGAGAGATTACTGCAGTTTGAAAAGGCAATTAGCAAAGTCATCTGTCAAATGAATGTATTTATGCAACTGAAAGCAGGATGAGAACTTGATGAATGGGATGGTATGTTGATGCCGTTTCCTCGTACTGTATGGCCCAGAGGTAAAGCTGGCAAATTAAAAATGTGCTGCCTGGTGGATGTCTTTCGTCTGTTATGTTCTAGGAGGGGCCAAAGTCACATACTGTGGAAAAACAGCCTCGCATTCCACGCCTGCTTACTAAGTATAAAGGAAGAAGAAAATGTCCAATATGTCTTCTCTATATTTGGTCTATGTAATCCCACCCTTAATTTATTTTAGATTATATAGTGTGTCCTATGATACTGAAAAGAGCGCTTACAGGTAAATGTACAATAGATATTTGGATTTTAAAGAACGGGGTTGTTTCTTGCCTCCTCTGCTAACTTTCATTCTGTTCCTTCTTTCTCCGACCCATCCCCCCATATTAGAAACCCCAACCATTCAGTCCCAACAGTTTAAACCCACTTTGCAAATGAATTAATATTGGAAATTGTCTTGCTTTTCGCCTGGTTTTCTTCCCTCCTTTTGTGAATATAGAGTATAAACTGAATATGTGAGGCAGCTTACACATGTTGGAAGTTATATTGATTCGGGCGAGAATCCCTGCGATGGTTACGGAGCTGTGATATTTGCCTTTCAAATGATGTTCTGTAACTTCTTACAGAAATAAGTGACCCCGATAACTGCCAGGCCTCCCTCTCCTCTGAGTCTCCCCCCGCTAATTATAAAATGCATAAAACATTGCACGGATGCCAGCGAGACAATAGGGGAAAATTGGGAATTTTTAGCCCTGACATTTAATGTTCGCCTTGCATTATTCACACACCCTTTGCATATTTACCCTTCTCTCTCTACCAACTTATGAGAGCAGGAGGTAAGGTAAAAAGAGGCACGAACATCTCAAATCCATATTGGAGGGGAGGGAGAAGGAGGGGCGTGAGGGCATCCAGGTGGAATGGAAAAATCGACCACGTGTCGCGCTTAATAAACATTTCAGAGAGTCAAGGGGGAGCCGCGGCTTATGTTTATTGGATTTTTTCCATTGCCGTAACCGGGCTTTGCGAGCAAGGAGTTAGTCGTTGTACCGTGTTTGCAAAAATGGAGAAGGGGGAAAATGAGAAGCATGGGGAAAGCTGGAGAAAATGAGAAGCGGTGACGGAAAGACAAGGGGGGGAACCCAGATTGACAGCGTGTTAAACTGGAAAACGGGCTCTTGAAAGAATGCAGCTGAGTCTTTCCCACCAGAACATGCTCCTTAAACTTCCCAACCGCCTCCTTACTCTTTTAAGTAATTCCCGCTCCGGTTCGGAAGGCAGAAAATAATGTGGAGAAACCGGTTTCCTGGCTTTTATCTTCTCCGAGTCAGACAAAATGAAAACCTCCATTTTTCTCTGCAGCGCAAAACCTAAACCCACAGTATAACTCATCAGTTCACTATCTGAGTCGTGCTATTACAACAGCTGGGAATCCTTCTTACATCTGACACGCATTTGTGTTTCTTGTCCGTTTGTAGCTGCGGATATGTGTATCTGTGCAGATTCTGTGCGTGCGTGCATATGCTGTCGAGAACCTGGCCGGGCCCTTGGCAAACATTTGACCAGGGGGAGGTCCATCAGCATTAGAGGCCAGCTGTATTCCTCAACCCCAGCAGCTCACTACTCACCTCTCAGTGTCTATGAGAGTCAGCAGCAATAGCCGGCCAGCTGCACACCTGCTCTACCCCCCATGTAATTCAGGATCACCGCACACCGAGTCCGATGAGGGAGGGGAGGAAATGGAAAACAGAGACTGACAGAGAGAAAGAGCGAAAGCTGGACCAAAGCTCGCGGAGGAGGATTGATGCTAACGGAACGGGATGACAGTCAAAGGGAGACAAAGAGGGAGGTTAAGAGAGAGCGACAGAAGGAGAGACAGATGAATCCAGAGGCAGAGAAAAAAGAGAGAGGGATGACAGAGATGGAGAGGAGCTCACATCTACATTTTGATGTTTGCTCTATTTTGGAGGAAAGAGCAAATGCTGGCTGGAAGGCACCGTTTCAATGGATGCCAGATTTCTCTGCTTGGACCTTTGGATAAAGGTTTGATTCTGTGAAAAGCACAGCAGGACCCGTAGCTCGTGAGCCGCTTTACTTTCCTGTCCAAGTTCAGTTGTATTTATGCAATTTGAGATTTTCTGTCTACTCTATACACGCGAGTGATTTGGCATAAGAAAGCCACTCTCTTCAGAGCATGGGACAAAATCACAGAGATGCACATACAGTATAATGCAGCTCATACATGCTCCTCCAATCCAAGTGGTCAAAACGCTAAAGGGCAACTTTAATCTCAGCAGACTCTACTATGGAATTATACTAAATGATATCCGAAAAACAGCAGTCTACAGTGGTGAGCCCACGCTGCACTATCAGGCATAACTAAAAAAGAAAGACATTTTAATTGTATTTTTAACTTCATACTGTAGATGAAAGGGATATTCAGTTATCAAGAAAAACGATCTGCAGACTAATCAATTATTTTCATGCAGCCTTGCATGTGCTGCGTAAACAACGTGTTATATCAGAATGAGAAGAAAAAGGTACATTTTCAGGACCTTTTAAATGTAGAAATCTAATTATGATAGAAAGGCCTGAATGGTCACAAACCCGATGTCGCGTCTCTTTACAGACTTTTGCAATCTGCCTGCATCAAATTAAAGCACTTCGACTGATTTCTGTCTTTAATTCCAGCATCTTTTTTTTGTGGCTTGTTGTCAAACTTAAAAAAGTAGAAAAACTTGATTAAAGCAGGGAAAGGTTGCTCGTCGCGCTTGCGATAACTCCTACTTGTATCTGTCACTATTTTACGAGGCATTCTCTAAATCTGCGGAGACAATTAGGAAGCATAAGGCGCCGCCTACTGAGCTCACCTCTAAAACGGGTTAGCAATCCAGGGAAAGAAAAATGATTAAGGATAAAGAAAGTGTACTGCAATTAAAAAGTGTGACTGGATTAATCAGCTCAGGACAATAGAAAGGGGCATAAAAGGGCATCTGATAAAAAAAAAAGAAAAAAAGAAAATGAGAAACATATAATTGGCTTTTCTCAGACACGTAGCGCCGACAGCCTGTTTTTCGAACAAGCAGGTGGTGGGAAAACCACCCGTCTCAAAAACACACACACACGCACAAATACATTCACACACAAGCATGACTGGATTGCGAAGCAGCAGAGCCGGCAGTAATGTCAGCATAATGCCGATATTGTCAGGAGGCACATGGCACTGGAACCCCGACAAATTATACGCTGTGCATATCGTTTGTTACATCCATGTGTGTTACTGTCTTATCAGTGTGCTCTCTGGTCAAACTCCAGCTAGACAAACAAACAGCCATATGGTCTATTAAGGCCCATCAATACCTCTGTTAACATCCTTACCAGCTGATAATTAAGGAAACCACAGCCTGTCAGCAGCACGCTCTGCTGAAAGTCATATTATCGTACCTCACGTAGCCCACCCGCTGATAAGTGTTAGAAAGTCAGAATATGCAGTTTTTTTCTAAGACCTTGTTTGACTTGAGTGTTTTAACACGGTGTATGGCATTGTTCATGCACCATTACCATATTATATAATAAAACCATTATGGTCTCAAAATTAACACATTAAAAAAAAAAAATTTAAAAAAGACCCATAAAAAAAAATTCACTTTTTTTGATGAGTTCACCAGGAGAAGTCATGACATTATAACAACAACTTATAATGTGTAAACAAGGGCCAACCTCCGGTTCTGAAAAGCCAATGCGTAACTGCCTTAAGCTTGCATTCATTCAAATGACCAACAGGGGGCGACTCCACTGGTTGCAACAATACGTCATATACGTATATATTGAAGTATATGGGAAAATGCCCCTACTTCTCACTTGATGTATTACCTCAGTAAATATTTCCCTAATGAGTTCATAGTCTCGATCGTTAGTTTCAAGTCTTCTTCAATACAACATGTTCATTTTGTAAATTAGTGTCCCATTTAGAGTAAAATAGACGATAAAGCAGCTATATGCTTTAGGGCGTGGCTATCTTGTGATTGACAGGTCGCTACCACGGTGTTAGGGTTAGGGTGTTGTCTGTTTTCGTTTTAAAAATGTCATTGTTGAATTTTGTTCGCCTAAAAGTAACTTGTTCAACGTTCAGTTTGACCTTGTGTCACTTCTGGTTCAAAAAAATCTAGATGGCCTCAAAACTACAGAACCTATTGAAACAGACTATTTGATAAGCTTATCAATCCTGTTCCTATCATGGGCAGAAATGCCAATGTCCCCATGTTGGACATGTAGGTTATAGGACAGAGAAGCAGATGTTAAAACATAAACTAGAATCCCCCAAACATATTACTGTCTCAGTGGCTGGCATGTTGCAGCCTTATTTATTAATCCTCTAGAACTTTGTTGACATGCACTGAAGTAATGCTTCAATAATTAATGGAAAAATAGTCAGCTAGGAGCTTAAAAATGCATGTTTCAAGTTACTGCCGTGAACTGTTTAAGAATCAGGGGAACAATCTGATATCCATCAGCTATGTCCAAATAACCTTTCTTTAAATATATGGATCATAGCATAGAAGGAACGTACTTGCCTCTTAATGCATAATGCGTATAAGATTATGGAGCCTGGTTATCGGCTTTGCCTTTTCATACACATACATGTATGGTAGTGGTATTTTCCGTTTCAGGAAGGGACAGGATTGTATCACTAAGGTGTTATTACAGCATCAGAGATAAGGCTCATTTCTAATAAATCTAATACTTAAATTCTTGAAAATTCAGATTCTTCCTTTTGAAATTTTCTTAGAAACCTTGAATAATGAATACAGCAATGAATACATTCCTGGGATGAGCAAGAAACCTTTCAATGATTTCATTGTTGGCTAGATTTTCACCAGATGGTCTTTACATTGCCAAGGTTTCCACAGAGTAATTGTAGATGCAAGGTACAGATCGTTGTGTGGTTATAGTCCTGCATGTGTTCTTTTGTAAAAAGCTAATAAATCATCTATTATCTCGTAAAACTGAATATTTTACAGCTATAAATGTGGGCTCAAACACGGGGAATAGTCCTGTAGTTTATTTCAAATTATAGGGGAGTCAAAACATTTTGTAAGTCATTACCAATTATCAACCATTCTGAAACTAAATTGTTTAGTGCTATTCAAATCGATAAGATTCTTCTCCATAAAGCACCACCATATGTATACAAGACTCCCGTACCTTGTCTCCCCTTTTCCCTACCCTGCTTCTCCTTCTTGTCCCCCCCCGCCCTCTTTAATTTTTCTCCATCTATGGGTCTGATAATTAAACAAGCTGCTCACTCCTTAGTCAAGCAGCCCCATACAGTCCCTACTGTATATTCATACTGCAACATCTTCTTTATTAGTTGCTAGCTAGTTTAATCCCTTCCAAATAAGTCCACACAGAGTCAGCAGGGCTTTAGTTAATATGCTGCCAGCAGCAGCAGAAAGGACTGTGAGGGATGGGGAATTCAAATTGCATCGTACCATACAGCAATAAAGTCTTACCTGAGGCTTGTTTGTAATATACATGAGATTCACTTATGCCAATATATCGGCTTGCATGAACAATCTGCTTTCTTGAAGTTGACGGCAATGATGCGGAGTGATAATGACACATTTTAGAAACCGCTTAAAACGGGGACAAAAGAAAAAGCAACAAAATAGGAATGTGAGCTGGCAAATATGTCAAGTATTCAAAACACAAATGCAAAAAATATATTAGTGCTTAATTTGAATTAAAGCTTAAAGCTGAACTAATCTATATTGTTCATGTATGTGAAGGGATCGCTTGTAGTAACAGAGCCATAGAATTATCACTTAATTGTTAGTTACCCATAGCTTTAGCGTCTTTCAGCGCTTTATTTTTGGTTTTACAGTCCCCAAACTTTGCTCTTTTTCTCAACGTTGTGTTTTTAGCTGGATTCACTGCCCTTGTGTGGCCAAAATCTATTAACGTAGCTTTAAAGAATAGCAATTTAAGCATAAGTATTTCCATCATAGTATAGCTTGCCATCCTATTGCAGCTGTTTTCATACGTCATTTAAACTTTTCATGTAACCTAGTAAGGTTTGGAAGCTACCGTAAAATTGCTGAATGAGGTACCCTCAGAATATTAACAGCCAGGAAAAAGAACATTTAAAAATGTCTGTCCCAGTACACAAGCAGAAGAGAAATAATAAAGCAAATTTCAAATGTCATGACATACATACGTAGCAGTATCATAGTTGCTAATTACTGATGCTAAACATATTCAGTGCTTGCCCCTATCCACACAACACACAGTGAGCTCACAAACAATATTGACAAGCACTTAGTGAAACCATCCACGGCTGAGTAAAATCTTTAAATATACAAACAAATGGCGCATGATTGAGCAAGTGTCATGCTCCTTGTGTGGCAAGGATGCTTACCAGTCTGGCCGCGTAGGCTAATAGGGCAGTCATGCAAATATGACTGGTCCAAATGTAGCTGTAACGATTATTCCCACTATTACACAGACAAAAAGGCTTTGACTGCAAACACTAACTAACCACAATGTCATTGTGATATTGAATAGACCGACACACATTATGGTGGACAAGCTGATTCCTAACATATTCAGTACCGCAAATAGAGACCACATTGTTAACCAAACACATCCTTTAATGAGCTTATGGTAGCTTTTGTGGCCACAGCTGTTTGAGTGAGTGAATTTAAAGATTAAAGTTGTACAGAGGCGCTCCTTAGAGAAATATAAATGAATACCCTTTAACTAGGCAGACATTGCAGTATGAAATTAGAGTGATATTGGAGTTAAGGGGTTATCCTTCTTTCCGTGGATGAATTTGATTTTGATTGATTTTGTGCAATTATTTGCTTTTGTTATTGCAGTGCTGATAGATAATTCTGTCCATCTGAAGGTTGATTGATTTTGGAGGTGAGTCGATTCATATTAATATAGATCCCCTTGCGTTGTTTAAAAGTCTCATGGTGATGGTGTCACTCTAATTATATTTGATCTGCCTCTGATGCTGCAATTCATGACAAGCATCAGTGGACACAGCGTTGACCAGCAGTGTCCGTTAATCAGCCGCAGAGTCACTTCTGCCATCTGCCAATACAGCTAAATTGACACTAACGGCCATTAATGAGTAGAATTAGCCATAGCTGAGGGCAAATCACAATTTAAAGGAAATCCATCAACAAACACACAGCTGGATATCTACCACTGGATAGGGCCACTGACCCAATCCAGTGGAAGCTTCCAGATAGTCTGACAGACATAAAGGACAAGCAAAACCAACAAACAGAGGACAGTGTGTTGGATATTTTGCTATTTAAACAAATTCACGTCTTATGCTTTGTTACACACTAACAATCATTCCAGTCCATGAAAATAGAATAAAGCTCCTCTGGCAGTCGTTTACCCAATAAACGATGATGCTTGCATGCAATCGCTGTGCTTTTTGTTGTAGCATTTTCCAGGCCAGCCACAACAAAAGGCTGCCAAAGCACTGTTCAACCTAAAATCCATTAAACTATTAATACAATCAGTACTGTAGCAGTGGTACAATTATTGGGACTGATGGAACGATTAGCACTACCGACTGGGTATCTTGGTTCATTTCAAATGAATACTATAAAGGAACAGTTGGCTGTTAATTGAGCTGGCTTATCCACTGATGGCCTATCCGAGCATTGCCAGGCAGGCCATATGTGGGCTAATGGGCCAACCATGGTGTTACAATAAGTCCAGTAATAAAGCTTTTCAATGTTCCACTTGCCAAATTGGTCTGATTCACATAGATGAATCTGGAAACACAGCAGCACATACTGCATCAGCGCTCCATAAACTTAACTTCATTTCTATGGAAAGCAGTCATTTTGGGATGCTGTGACCAGACGCTGGCAACATGCAGCCAATACTTGATGTGAACATGAATGAGAAGCTACTTAAGAGGGTGAGATTTGCATTGTTCAGGGAAACGTGACTTCGCCCAGTAAGTTGGGCTTAAAAGAAAAGGGTGAAATTTAGGAAGACCCATCTTACAGAAATCAATTTCATACCCAGTGGTGAAATGAACTAAGTTTATTTACTTTAATAGTGTACCTAAGTACAACTTTGAGCTACTTTATTCTTCTAATACACTATATTTCAGATGTAAATATTGTGCTTTTTAGCAATGCTAGTGGTGTCGTCCTAGGGATGGCAATGTTGGTAGGATGGTTGGTTCAGTCGGTCCACTGCTTTGGTCCAAACTGACTGGTCCAACTACTGAATGGATTTTGATTAACATTCATGGTCCCCAGACAATGTATCCGACTGATTTTCGGTGATAGGCCAACATTTTTTTTGTGAAATGTCAAGAGATCTATTTTCATATGGTACAGATATTCATATTGTGTTTTGGTGATCCTGTTTCTTTTCCTATAGTGCCATCATCAGGTCAACATTTGAATGTGTCCAATACTTTGGTAATGACCAAATACCTGCCGACCTTATGACAATCCAATCATCCTCAGCTGCAGTTCAAACTAAAATGCTCATTAACAAATGGTAGAATACTAACATGCGAGACTAAGATGTTTTAGCATTTAGTACTTGTACTTAGAGAAGTACTTTATGAGTATTCTTATATAACAAAATTACAATGTTTTTAATGTTCTTCCAGTGAGTCTACAATATATTTTGCATGTATTTTATTCTAATAATTGTGTTATTTGTTGATATTATTGAATCTTATGCTTTGCACAGAAACTTGCAGAAAGACTTATTCTTAAAATGCAATTTTATGTCTGACCAAAGAGAAAATGTATTAATTTAATAATTAAATTTACCTTTTACTGCTATACTGCATGAAAGGAACCTGTTTTTATTTACTGCTGGATCAAAAGAATATGTGTTCTTACAATGGATCTATTTTGAAATGAGCGTGACATTATGGTGTTTTGGTCACATTTGCGCTGACAAAGGCTATGCCATCCCTTTTAAGGCCATTTCACAAGGTAAGTAATGGCCGTGCAGAAGGCATTCATCTTCAGTAAGTGGTGAGCAGGCAGGTGGAGAGCCACGGGCCGTCTGGCAGCCTATACAGGCAAGTGAGTTTGTTCTAAAACTGTCATGTTTATGCTCAAACAGCACTCGCCCACACAGCTGCTAAACTAGAGTTTAATCTTGCAGTTTCTTTGTTTGACTTATGAAATTACGCTCAATTGCGGAGAAGGTTAATAACATATAATAGCCATTTGAGCTGTGCTGTGTCTTTCCATAAGATTATATAAGCTTAATTGTCCTCTGTTATGGCAAAGAGTTAAAGAGCACTGCACAGCAAGTAAGGTGAAGTGGCTGAATTACATTAACACTTTATTCATTTATTAAGTTATTGAAAGCACAGTATTTTTATACTTCGGTCTTTATACAGATCAAGCAAAAGACATAACATCTTCATTTTTGAGCTTTGGAGGTGTTGTCCCCACCCCTAAATATTTACTGTACATACATGAGTGGTTTCAATTTTCTCAGAAAACTGCCAAAAAGGCATATTTCCCAAAAAGTTTAACTATTTCTTTAGGCTTAGGCAACTGAAACACTTAGTTAAGGATAGAAAAATAAAGATTGTGTTGACAGCTACATAAAGTGAACATCAACTTTTGGGTTGTAACAGAATGCAAACTCTGGTATCCTGCATGAAAATGGTGTGCTGTATGCCCATCCACCATCCCGCATACTTTAAATCATGCTGTTTTGTTCAATATGGGCATCATTCCTAAAGAAAATAGTCTGTACAATTGAGGTAGGAATAGAATAGAAATAGAACCAGCTAGAAACACAAAGCCTCAATCTGAATTCAACCTAAAGCTCACCCATCTCACACTTGTACTCTCTCAGTAAAGTATTTAAAGGAGGAATCTAGCGTTTGCTAAACAAGGCTGTACATGTCACCTAACTACCTTTGTGTCGATTGCACAGACAAGTGATAGCAGTCTTCTTACCTAACTCTTGGTAAGGCAGCTAAAAAGTGCATTTTGCATAATTTCTATGGGAATTTCATAAGACTAGGCAATAGAAAATAAAAACCAGGCGAGAGAACAAGGCATAAATAGCGCGCAAAATAGGCAGTGTTGTTCTCTTCAGACTACGACACAAAGTAGAGTGTTGGCATTGAGAGTATCTGACTGCTTGCCAACTGATAAGGCTGGACAAACTGGTTAGGAGTGCAAAAAATACAAGTGAATTATGGTCTAAATGGACTAGAGATCTTTCAGGGCTGACATCAACATCAAAGTGCTGGACAACCAAAAGTAATGACAGTGTGACTCTCAATCACTAAACTAACAGCAATGTGCTTTTCTAAAAAGAACCTCAATGATTTATGTTCACCTCATCAAGCTGCATTGACACTGCACCAGCCTCACAATACCTGCACAGGAGTGGAGTGATCGGTAACTCGCACTTTAACCTAAGCTAGGATATCTCGCATTGTCAAACCCCAGGCAAATGTCAACTTTGGCAAATTCACACTTTCACCAATTCTACTATTGATAAGACTGCATGGGTCTACAGATGGCATCTTTCTTAAGTTCTTTATCCATCATTGCATTGCAGTAATAACATAGTGATCAATTCTAGCTTTGACTATGATCAATGTCTTCCATATCAAATAGTTTTTGGGCCCAGAGAGTGTCTGGTGTACTTTTACTAAGCGAGTAGGGCCAGACTAGTCACCATTGGTAAACATCACATTCTGCTTTCATGGCATTGGTATTTTGTTAAGACATTTCTTATTTGCTTTGTTCTAGTTTCATGTGGCCAGAAAAATAGCTGCTCTTCTCATTGCACTCCTTCAAGTTCTTTTATCATTAGGAAAAAAGGTTTGCTGTGGAATCTCGATACATCTCTTTGTTCGGAACACTTCATCCTCTCAAATAACCTCTATATCCGGGAGCTTTATGATAAACAGTGGAGTATCTGCTGCATAATTCAGAGGTCCTAAAACTTCTGTTCTGGAACAAAATGAAAACTGTAATATTATCCCTTGGGTCTTATGTAGCCTCATTATTCATTGCCACTAGTGTCATGTGGGAACCCCAGCAAAGGGAGGACCTAAAAATGGTGTATGTCCCAGCACATAGTTTAAGAATAGTATCTGTGTGGGCAGCGTGTTCTATTTGTTTTAATTCCATGTGGGCCGTGCCAGTCACAATAGGCATGCATTGTGCTATTGCTCCATCACCATGGGGAATGAGTGTGAAAGGGCAGGAACGTGACCCTGTCATCACAGAAATATGTTCCTCATTGTAACTGCATTGCTTCTGGTGGTGATGGGTAATCAAGGCCAATTGCAAGGCCATCATCTCATCTCTCCGGCAGGCAGCACATGTTGACACATGTGTCACTGACGCTTTATCCTGAGTACCTCAGCCATAATGCAATCAGCTGGTATTTGCACGATGGGCCGAGATAAAAAATTACAACCTTGGACCGTTTTCAAAGAAAATAATCTGCAGGAATTTCTCCGGGGAGCATGTGTTTCCATTTGAACCTTATTAGAACCGTGCAAATTGAATCTAGTCAGCCACAAGCTCTGGAATTTGAATTTCTGAGATGAGCATTTTGGTGAATCAATAAAATAGGCAACTCAAGGCCTTTCACGGGGTGGCTTAATCAGTATAAGATTCATCAGAGTTGCCCTCTGGGAGGGAAGTAGCCCCCATCTCTTGTCCGTGTTTTCCAAAAGAGAGAGACACTCTTGGCCCACAGTGAAAGAGGAGGCATGATTGAAGGCTTATTTCCCCTTTTAACATCATCAGCAGCAACCTGCCTCCATTACAGGAGCGCATTAGCAGCTTATAGTCAGTTCATTGAAATGTGTTTAAGAAGTCCCCTCATCTGTAACAGATGTACTGAAGTCTCCTGGGTGTCAGTGGGTATGTACACCTCACAGACACACACACATTTGAAGTATATCTCCCACTGCATTACAGATAGATTTGGAGCTATTTCTTAATGATCTCTTCCCCTGAGATTCCTATAGAAAACCATTTAGTTAGCAGCACCGCTCCTCAATAAAGCCAGAAGAGGTGTTGTAATTGCTTCACCAGGCCACAGTGGTAACGCTTCATTTGGCTGAGCAGAAACTGCAGCAGTAGCAGTATAAAAAAAAAAATGGCCCATCATGCATCTGTGCTGTATTTAACCTCCGCTGGAACAATGGTGGTTGTTTTAACCTTTCCGCTCTGAAATCTCACCAATCTTAATTAAGTCAATTGAAACACAAAGCTGTCAGTCAGTAACTACAGACAAAAAAAGATAAGTACATGTGTTAGGCCATTATTAACAATGTCAGCCATGATAGACATATGTAATTCCATAGCCCATACTTTGGCCCGGCGATCCTCTCCAAGCTTGATTTGCCACACATTTAATTATCACTACTTGCAGACAATGATTTTACTTGGCCCTTGTGAATATGGAGCATTATCTTTCTGTGATCTTCACCTCGAGGAAAATCTACAGTAAACCATTTAGCAGCACCGTTCTGTTCTTCAAGCATGGTTAGATTAACACTGGGATCCTCCTGGCCCTTGCTGGGGAGCCCCAGTAACAACAGAGCCCCAAGGAGCCCCCATGATGAGCAAGACGCAGGCCTAAGATTGAGCACAAAGCTAAGACTCCATCTATATGGCAAATGCATGATTGAAAAGAGGATAAACTCCTATCAGACAGACCATGGCAAAGTGCTGATAAAGCCTCTGATAGCAGCCTGTTCAGTCAAGATTTGTGATAATGACCAAACATCTGCTGAAGCTAGCGCAGAGGAGATATAAATCCTTGAGTTTCTTTGTTGACTCTTGGTGAATTGTTTGACAGTAACCACAATGAGGCCCAACAACATAGACATATTTTTCAGATAAATTGATTGATTTATTTAAAAAAAATAAAACATTGCAGCAAATACTCTTGAATTCAAAAGCCTGACTTTAGTGAACAGTCATTGCTGCAGCGCTAGATGTCCTTTTTAAGTAACATATGTTATGAGTTTGTGTTTCTGTGATTTCTACATTTTGGTTTAAATATGAATGACAGTCTGGACCATTACAGTGAAATCCATGAGGCCAAGGCCTCCTGAATACTCAAACTTTAAGCACATAACGCCAGTGGTGGGATGTAAAGAAGTACATTAAGTCAAGTAGCCTATAATTAAGTATACATTTGAGGTACTTGTACCTTACTTCACTACCATATTTCCGTTTGATGCTACCTTATATTTCTTCTAAATCTCAGAGACAAATTTTACTCAACTACATTTATCTGACCATGTACTTCCAAATGTGGTGAAGTGAAGGATGGAGTATTCCTTTAAGGGTTTTGGGAATTATTTTACTTCTTAAACTAATTCAACTATTTAAAAAGCCTCTTGGATCAGATAGAAAAAGCATTTGTCACAAAGCTGTAAACAGGGCTGTTTTTCTGAGCTCATGAAAAGTTGACTTTTTAGAGATAGATGGTTCTCACAGGACAGCAACACTAATAAATATCTTATATCTTATTGCTTTAACTACCCAACAGTATATAAAGGAGTTCAAATGAGCTCATCCTTGAACATCTACAGTAGTACTAGTATTTCTTCCACCACTGCATAATGCTAAACATACATTTTAAGCATCTATGCACTATTCCTACCTCAAAAAAACAAAAAAAATCATGCATATTGATGGTTTACGAGATAGATGAACCTTATTTGAATTTCTAAGGAGATTGTTTTGTCATATGTTGTATTTTGTTTTTATTGTACAACATGTACAAGATTAAATTGTTAATACACAGGAGGATAGTCTCTTACTTCTCGTTTCCTGTGATTGGGTTTAAAAGATGGATGCAGCACCAAAGTACTCATAATAACAGTGCAGATAAGTACAGAACATCCTCAAGAGTAAAATGGCAGTTACACAATGGCTCCTAGTGCGTATGAAGGCTGCTCAGTAAAATGTCTCCTATAAAAGAGTGAAAAAATGTAAGAGTGACAAACAGATTGCATCAGGTAGTAGTTCGCCGTTTTTTGTAAGAGATAGAAAAGGACCAAGTAAAGGCAAATTGTGATTCTTTGTGAGAATTATCAGCATCCTGA
Source organism: Bovichtus diacanthus (assembly GCA_943590825.1). NCBI lineage: Eukaryota > Metazoa > Chordata > Actinopteri > Perciformes > Bovichtidae > Bovichtus > Bovichtus diacanthus. Next base: position 2,245,262 of record CALSBV010009827.1, on the reverse strand, counting down.
TTGGATTATAATGTACTTTAGGCGCTCAATAACAAGCTTATCTGCTTATGATGCCTGAACTCTTTAATCAAATGGTTACCTACGTGGCCCTGCCAAACTATAATTAGTGTAAAGAGGATAAACGTTCAACGCTCGTAAATCTTTGCAGGTGTCCCACAGAAATGTTGCTGCTCTGAACTGTGTCGAAATGAACGGAAAGTTCAGAGTTAATTAATAGCAGCAAGTTAATTTGTGTATCAGTTCATAATTAACACATTTAGGAGTTTTTCTGTGAGGCTGTGTCAGCCGCATAATTTGTGTGTGATAAGCAACAATTGTAATGAAATACCTAACAACTTGCTGTATATAGTCGAAAGCTGCACTGAGACCAAAATCCACCAAAACAGATGTACTTGTTTGATGTGGCTGAAAAGCAGCGTGCACAGGAGACAGCATGGGCAGGGTTGTAGACAAAACTGGCAGGAGCTAGAATGGCTAGCGAGCTAACAACAGCAGTCCACAAAATTGTAAATTATACAGCATTTTATCAAAAATCGCTACTGTCCTCAACCTCTGTTGCTGTCCTTACACTCACTGTAGCCAATCAGTTTTACAATTGGTGAACCCAGCTCCTCTCTGGAAACGGCTGGAAATTGGAGAGCATTACAATTGGCGTGAAGCAAAGGAGATGGATCACTTCGCACCAGGAAGCGAATGGGTCTCTCCCGTTCCATATAGAAATGAATGCGACGCAAAACGTGGTCTTCACAACAGCCTAACTGAAACAAGCCAAACAGGTTGGACATGACCCTATGGAAACCATAGAAATATAGTTTGTGTCCTTCACTTGTGACGAGTTAGGATCCACTGAAGCCTTCGCTTAACAACCAAGCAAGCATAAAACTTCTATCTAGTCTTAAAACAAGTCTTGCGTGAAGGTTAAACTATATATTCCATACCATTGGCTGGCTGAAAAAAAAGCCTATTTCTAAACAACCTTGCCCGTCTATGTCATTTCAGTCTGTCATTCATGTGCGGCAGACTGTCATTGCTTAGGATTGTCTTGTAGAACTTTTAATGTGATGGCACCGAAGGGACATAATAACACCCAAGATGTTCTTAACTGTGATTACAGGTATGACAGCGACAAGGTTAGTCACAAGAAAATTGCACCGAACAGTGTCATCAAAGAAGTGCAATCTTTTTACTCATGCACAGTCTTTCCAGAGCAGGATATCAGACAGTTGGGCTGCAGCTACAAGTTGTATTATGGACTTTATAAATGGGTTTCTAAATTCAAAAGTTCACACACTGGTTACTAATTTACACTCACGCACCTGTAATGTATGAGTGCACTTTTTCACCCTCTCTTTACAACTCTCGTGATTGAGATTTAGATGGAGCGAGGTGGGAGGATGGGTGGGTGAGGGGTAAAGGTTAACGGAGGGGATCAATAGCAACGCATCTGCTGGCATATCTCTAAACGACTCCAACCACTATTTAAAAAATCATTCAGAACGCACTCAAAGGTCAGCACTCATTGACTTTCTACTTGTATGTAGTTGAGTGTATAGGCATGTGTTTGTGAGTATGCATTTTTAATTGGTGCGGCCTATCCTTTGAGAGTTCCCTACCACTTCTCAAACAATTAGTTTAATGGAGCGTTACTCGAGTTTCTAGGTTAGCAAAGTCAATACATCGACGTCATTCGGACATAAAGTGTCAGTGCAGCCACTCATACGGCCATGGAAAGGCTGCCACACACTTTAGATTAGTCCGAGCCAAGTCCACTCTGGTTAAGCAAAATGCACTGTTAGAGGTAGTGCGCTGCCTGGGAGTTTGGGCATTTAGGAGAGAGATTTGCAAGTCATGTAGACAAACAAGGCTCTTCAAAGCAAGTGGATCACAGGACACAATTGCTGCCTCATACATATTGTATATATCCACACATCGGTATGTTCAAAGATCACAGATTCCTATGTGGCTATTGAGGCTGGATCAGGCTGGTTTAAAAAGGTGTCTAGTTTCTTTCTAAACTTCATTCAGGAAAAATTCGAACATGAAATTACGATCGTGTTATTTGTTTATATTTCATTTCTATCATTTTCCTCATACGTTAACTCAAATTTGATGGAAAACCTTCCAATTTCTCCTTCAATCAACATACATTTATTTAGCTGCTAAATGGATTACAATTACACAACAACAATAACGGGGAATTTGCAATTAACCTCTTTTTTTGATTAATGAACAATTAATGACCCATAAAGATTGTTTTACTGGTTAGGTATCACAGTTGTATAATTAACATTCATACACAATGAATTTAATGAAATATATTTTTTTTACATTTTAAACACTCCAAAAGCTCAATAATTAACATCATGTATCCCATTAACGAAACACAAAAAAACACAATGTAAATGGTGTCTGTGCTAAGAATCCCTGAGCAAAATTGTCAAGTTTGGTACCATCGTGACTGAATACAGACCAAAACGTGTGCCCAATGACTATCTCACTATGGTGGATGGATAAATTGTTGTTTGTTAAGAAATTGTTCCAGCTCATAAGTCCCCCTAAAACCACATTTTAACAATCTGTGTACAGATTAAAGAAAAGAAAATACAACATGTTAATTAGTAATCTCTAGATGTACTGGTAGGCATTGTTATTTACTTTGGACAAAGTCATGCAAGCTGTTTCACCTTGCTTCCAGTCTTCATGCTAAGCTAGGCTTGCTACTTCTTGACTTCATCCACGTTTTGGAAAGAAAGCCAATGGGTACATTTCTGAAAATGTTGAAATATTCCTTTATAAAAATACAAAAAAAACACACACGCACACACACTTGTAGCCTCCTGCATTCTTGGAGGTGTAGCTCGTGCTAAATTAGCAATGTGAAAAGTTTCAAAACTTTGCCATCAACTACATTATCTTATATATTTCTATATATATTATTTTTTTCAGACACTGACACAGTCTTCACAAAACTAATTAAAATGTAACAAGTTTTTCAATTATAATTAAATCACTTACATTTTATTTAATTAGAATCAATTTCAAAATGAAATTCTCACAGGGATGACAATCTTAATCTAACTGGCAGACAACACCAGATATTATAATTTAAATAAGACCGGCCTTCTTAAGTGGAGGCAGTTAGTGTAAATGCAACAAACTGGCCTGATTGAAGAAAATGATAAAAAGCACACTCCTACAATGTTGTGTACAAACAGATGTGGCAGATGTGGCTTGAACCAATGTGAGAGACACAAAGGGCAGAAAAGATCCTGCACACTCCAAAGGTAGTTAAGAGTCAATTTTACTAACACGACGACAAAAAGAGAAGGATCCATTTTAAGAGGAGCCAATCATAAAAAAAAGGAAAACTCAAAACTATTAAGCAATTCCAGATGGCATCTAGGGTCAAAAGTAAACAACAATATAGTATTTATCTACCTTCACTTTATTGACCTATAAACATGTTTTTTTTCGTACTGTACTTTCTTTTCTAATATTACTACAGCAAATGTTGTAAAACATCAACTTTATTTTGTTCAAAAATGCCCACAAAAATATTTCTTTATCTAAATGGTCAACACTTTTTCAGTTTAGAGAGATAACCTCACAGCAACCTGAGATACTGTCAACAGAAAACATCTCTGAAAAGGCCTCATATCTAACCGTTTCCCATTGACACGAGAAATAGTGTGGTGGCCAGGCTTTATAGATAGAACACCAGAAAGGTTGTGAGTTCAATAGCAGGGACTGCCACCATTGTGCCCATGAACAAGGCACTTAACCCCGAGTCGCTCCAGGGGAACTGTCCCTGCAGTTAGTTCACTGTAAGTCGCTCTGGATAAGACCGTCTGCTAAATGACAAATGTAATGTAAATAAGAGTTTACGGCAAGAGTGCACCACGGTATTCATGTCACGTCTCACTAGTTAACTCACTGATCTCAAAAGCGGGAAAAAAGAACATTTAGATTTCCTTTAATCTTGCCACTCAAATGTGTGCTCCTATTCCTACGAGCACTTTAGAAACTGACTTGCAAGCTACTTTATTTATCCATTTAGCATGGCTGCCTCGCTTGTATGAGGTGTGGGTTCACATGAGGAGTATGTACACACTATTGTTACGGTCTTATTACTCCTTCCTTATTCCCCCTCAGGTTACAATGTGCATCCACTCTATCCTGCTGCTGCTGCAGATGATGTTTCTGAGGTCTGTTAAAGGTTTGTTATTTACAAATCTGTATGTCTCTCTCTTTCTACGCACACTTTTCTTTTTCTGGTACGAATCAGAGAAAATTTTCATTGGAAGCAAAGTAGATTTAAAGATGTGAAGCCGAACACATTTTCAAGATGCATTGTGACGAACACCTAAAGACTGAATCAATGGATAAGCCGGTTTTTAACAAAAAAACATCATGAACACACAGAGAATTATCACCCAATTCTGCAGTTTTAGCATCTTTCAGCTTTTTATTTTGTTTGTATTGCCTGCATCATTACTTTTTTGGTTTACTGTCAACATCCATGTTTACAGCAGAATTTTCTTTTTATAAATTCCCTGTACACTACTTACACAGCACCAAATAGCAGACAGACAATGTTAGCAACTAGCGGATGAACACAGTGGATAATTTTGTAGCTAAAGAGAGATATTTCCATCAGGAGAGCAAAACAGAGCTTAAAGAGAGTGAATATTGGACTTGCATTCTGCAGGCGGCGAGAAACAAATGTACAATGATGTTATTCAATTGTGGTGTATTTGACAACAATGTGGTTACTGGTCTTAGTGGTTTTTAAATAATATATAACAAGGGTTCTCAAACGTTTTCAGACCAAGGACCACTTCACCAATAAAAACGGACGACCTCACTCCCCAAATATCAAAAAACAATAGGCCTGCTTTCCACTCCAACAATATATTACAAATTGCAGGATAATATTGAGCTTTATGTGACCTTCTCTACATCACTCGTTCATACATTGAATCAATAATACAAATACAACTACGGATTCTACAAGAATTTCATTCATATGCGATCTAAATGGTGAATGCTGATAGATTTTACACATCATATGAAACGTAGGTTACATTTATTACTGAGTTCGATAATTTTTTTTTTTTTTGACATCCAAGCTTTTTTCATGAAAATTAAGTTTATTTTGACATCCAAGCCTATTTCAAGACATTTTTTTGTATTTTTTCACATTCAAGCTTTTTCCATGAAAATTAAGTTTTTTTTCACATCCAACCTTCTTTCATGAAATTATTTCATGAAATACTTTTTCACATCCAACCTTCTTTCATGAAATTATTTCATGAAATACTTTTTCACATCCAAGCTTTTTTCATGAAAATTAAGTATTTTTTTAAGTACATTATTTTCCATGAAATTAAGTACTTTGACATCTAAGCTTTTTTCCAGAAAATTAAGTTTTTATTGACATCCAAGCTTATTTCATGAAAATTAAGTTTTTTTTGACATTCAAGTTCTTTTCTGAAAATTAAAGTTTTTTTCACATGCAAGCTTTTTTCATGAAAATTAAGGTTTCTTTTCACAACCAAGCTTATTTCATGA
>CALSBV010009827.1:2221227-2239681 GCA_943590825.1 Bovichtus diacanthus | reverse complement strand
TTTCATGAAAATTAAGGTTTCTTTTCACAACCAAGCTTATTTCATGAAAATTAAGGTTTTTTTCACATTCAAGCTTTTGTCATGGAAATTTTGTTTTTTTTGACGTTCAAAAAGTTCTTGTCATGAAAATTAAGTTTGTTTTCACATCCAAGCTTATTTCAAGAAAATTAAGGTTTTTTTCACATCAAAGCTTTTTTCATCAAAAATGTTTGTATTTTTTCACATTCAAGCTTTTTTCAAGCAAATTAAGTTTTTTTTTAAATACATTTTTTTTCAAGAAAATTAAGGGTTTTTTTCACATCCAAGCTTATTTCATGAAAATTAAGGTTTTTTTCACATCCAAGCTTATTTCATGAAAATCAAGGTTTTTTTCACATCCAAGCTTTTTTCATGAAAATTACTGGGTACCGGGTACTGTGTCAGAAAAGCAACAGAAGAGCAACTGGTGTATCTGTTTACTGCACAGCGAAGCAATCCGTGGGTTAAGAGGATTCATTATGTTACGTTTTGATAATAAAGACATAAGACTAAGGAAAAAAAGTCAACAATGTTATCTGCAACAGCAAATACTGAGCTCACATAAGAATGCTGCATTATGTGAAATGTGTGCATGCAGACCAAGTCCAAGACATGTGTGCAACATTTCACGTGAATCCATTGTGCATTGCTTTCACAGGTTATGGCATTGAGAAATCAAACCAAGCTGTCGACAACCTTCCAAAAATTCTGTTAGAATGTTTTGCCATTTGACATATCTGCTGACATTAGGGCTTCTTATCTTGTAGGACCTCATGTGATGCGTGATTCCAATCAGTACAACAATGCCTGGTAGCCAGCCTCTCTTTGCTGTAAGTGCTATGCTATATCAGCAGTCTCTGTAATCCTTCACACACCAAAGGACAGTTCAGGACCCTGTAGATGGCCGTAAACATCAAACATGTTCGAAATTCTCAGGGTGGTTCACAAATTGATTGTTGTGGCAAAGATTGGATCTGGACTGTAAATGTCTCCGAAATGTTAGGACCAAGTTATCATCTGCTTGTTGACTTCAGTTATAACTGTGTCTCTCACTGTTGCTCGGTTTCCTTCTTCTATGGTGCTCTCTTCGTCCTTGTTAAGTTTTGTACTTAACTATTTCTATTTCACATAAGCGTATGGATATTTGTCTTGATATTGTGGCAGGTGTTACTTTATTGTTATCTTGTTTTTTTAACCTCAACACCTTTTAAGAGCAGAAGAACATTGCCAGTCATGACAAATTTAAGCCGAACCCATTTATACCACAGGACATTTGTATCTCTTTATTATGTGTTAGCCTTGATAATGAGGTCCATTTGTCAAACACATTACTGATACATTACTGCTCCGTTGCTGATTTTATTTCTGGTGGGACAAAGAGAAAAAGTCTGTCTTGGAAATGTTTAAATGTCTTTAATGGTTCACATTAGATGCAAATTGCTTTAATTTAGCCCCAGTCCATTTATAGCATAGAGGAAGATGGTAGAGTTTCTCTGTGGGTTGGAAGGAAACTAAGGTTTTCATATTAGAGGCAATATTAAATCTATCACAGTGTGTCCCAGTGTATGTGCAGTTGTAATGTGGATAAAGTTTTCCTCATACCATATACATATATCAGCATTAACGATGAATATGTGCTGTGGTTTTGAGAAATTACCGGCAATTCACTAACTAATCTAATTAATCTTTGAAGTAACACACAGGGCCATGTCCAGGGAGGGGCCTAGGGTCACACTTACCCTCACTGAAGTTCGATTTGCCGACATAGTTTCATGCTATTTACTTTCTAGAATGTTTTTATTTGGACAGACAAATGCACCGTTGTGCCATGGTAACCAATGGTAGAAAAAGGCAATACAAAATTTGACTCAATGTCCACTTACTAGCTTTTTTTTCCAGACATTTTCAGTTTTTCTCAACTCTTTCCTGTATTTGCTCAGCAAAACAATGACATGCGGTTCAAAGCTCGGGGAAAAACTCAGTATGGCAACCTTGAGCTAGGATTCATTTTGCACTATTTTGCCGTTTAGCACGAAAACATGACGGTTTGAAGGTTCATCTTCCAGGATAACAAAAGTCATTAGGATTTGCAACCATGAATGTCTATGCAAAATGTCATGGCAACAGATTCAATATCTGTAGTCTGTACTAAGGCAGGGCTGGCCAACTGAAAGACAGGCATTGCCATCTATAACTGCTAGCGTGGCCAAAGAGTTTTGCTGGTAGACCCTATTGGCTGGCAATAACTTAGCTATGCTATTGATGTTTGCAAAGTAGAAATCCAAGTATACTGTACACCATATCAGAGTTTTGAGACGGCCACTGGAAAGGGGTAACTTAGCTCACAGCCTAATCATGTTCACTCCACTTCTCATACACTCAGGTGACATACCACAATGTCTCTGTGACGGAACTACTCACCATTTAACTTGATCAGTCAGCATATTGGTGAACCCACAAAAATGAAAATGAACTCATACAAACTGTTCTGATCACACTATCAGCTACATGGAGATCTGCAATGGGTGGAGTTCAAATAATCCAATTTTAAATTCAACAGACTTTGTCCATGGTCTTATTACGGCAATATTAATGAGGTCATTTACTTTCAGTCGTACCATGTCAAACGCATCGCATGCATGGTTCGCTTAGGGAGAGATCTGCAAAAAGATGAAAAGGAAGCAGGTACTGAAAAGTTCTTAAGATTCAACAAAAAAGAAGGATACAGCGAAAGATAGCAAACAAGTGGAACGTTGAATCGGCTAGAAGTGATTGCATTGCAACTAATTAAACCAACGAAACTGCTGAAAATATTAATGCCCCCTACAGTACATTTGCCTAACTAGATCTACTCAGAAATGATGACGTTCATGTTTAATTTATTAGCACCACTGGTTTGGTTTCATTCACATGCATTAAGGAACATAAAGAGTCACTAATAGAGTAATCTTCCACTCTGCCTGCCTCTTAAGGTTGAGCAGTATGCACAAAGGTTTACAGAGTCCCGATGCTATTTTTTGAAACAATAATAACATGTATTGGCTTTTCTTTTTGGGTTGCACTTTGTTGATCGATATAACAATACTTCTGCATGGTGCTCTGAATTAATTGCACACAGGCTAGCGTTCATGACTACGGTGAAGATTTAAGGCTGGAAATGTTTCTTTAGGGAAGTCATTTATTTCTGTGCTCTGTAGAAGTTGTTCGATTCTGCCTGCCAGGACTGCTGGAGTGTCTGCAGTGTTTGTATGTGTGGAGAGTGCACACTTTTTGCTCTGGTCTCTTAGTGCAGCAGAAAGTTTTGAAAAATGCCTTTTCCTCTGAGCACCTCTGAAGAAGAAAACTATTGCGTCGTTGCTCATGGGGCCTTATCAGAAATCGGTGAGAGGCTGTTTTTCTGCATCACAGACAAGAGGAAGGGATAAATTGATCACCTTAACTATTCCCAAGCCTCAGATTCAAGCGGCTTAAAGAGGTTTATTTTTTGTCATAGCTGCTTGTTTACCACTATGCAAACACCAGGACTTCTCCCTAGGCTCCCCATTTGACAAACCATTTTCTCCAAGTGATACGGTTGTAAAGTGGCTGTGTACATGGGCTTTCATTCCACTCTAATAACACCGAGCTGAGCTGAACTGAGCAGAGATGAGGAAATAGATTGGGCTACATTGAGCTTGGTGATGGCATCACAGATAAAATGGCTGTAGTGTTGGGGGTAGCATGACTAAGTAAAATCAGGTCAGTCAGACTTAAATGGACAAAAGGAAAAAGGCGTTCAAGCTTAGTTGTAGAGCTGGTTACTGTGTTTCATACACACACGTTCGATTTGTCAGACATCTCAGATCATGTGCATGTAATACAGATATTCATCTATCTGCTGATTTGCTAAAACCACATTTTTGGTTATTTAAAAAAAACCAGCAGAAGCAGATGGTGTCATGCAAATACCATTTTCATATTCTTACATTGAAACCTCTTTTATTTTTTTCTGCTAGGTCTGTTTGTAATGTACAAGTGCTAAGTTTCAATGAACCCTATTTACTGCAGACTTGTTGTTCTTCTTCAAACTGATGAATACCTGGTCATGAGTAGATGCGCATTCATGATATTTAATCATTAATATAATAGACAGCCTCACATATAAGGCTATGAGTATATGGTTCTGCTCCGAATTTGGTGGACCATCAATACAAAGTCATTTATCAGGGGTTTGAATGGGTTTGTATGCTCCATCATTAAAGGAGTTAGCATATGCCTGATTCACAGATAGAAGCTAGAAGAAAAAGTAAAGAGAATTTAGCTGAGGCTAGCCATGGCTGTCTCACCAGCTTGCTTTTATTGTTTAGATCTCGCTTGCTTCAAGTGTCTAGGTGGCTGTGTCTCTGAGTCCTTTACTGCCGTTTGGTTTTTAGTTCTGTTTTGTAGTGACAGCAAATTTGGTGAACTGTTTTGGGGAATTTGGTAGACTATCTGTACATGACTTGTACAACAGGTCTGGACGACTCGTGAATTTTATTCATGTCCAAGAGATAATTCTATAAGAAAATGTGAATGTGAAAAGTTCTCTTAAATCACTTGTTCATGCCAATTATGGATGCATCTGTTTGTATGATTGCTTCTTACACGAAGGCCAATGTCTGTAAGTCATGCAATTTGGAGCTAATAGCCTTGTGGGTGGGACGCACAAGTTCTGCCTCACAACGAACATCAAAGCTTCGTTTTATCTCCTGTTCCTCTGAAAAGGGAAGTCTTTCCCATGATACTGCAGTGACAAACAGACTCCAATAAGTGGCGAAGAAAGACTGCCAGTGTGATTCGTCCATCTTTCTTTGACTTTGACAACCTTCTTTTCCTGTAAGAACCTTTTGTGAATGAATAAACTGCATTTGTGTATTTGCCTTTAAATTGTGTTCTGCTTCAAGGAGTCAGAACAAGTACAAAGACATCCTTTTTCAGAAGCGAAAGACTCGAACAGCATCTTTACATACCTGCTCAAAATGCCTTCAACTGCTCTAAAACCTTTTATGTTTAATTGTTTCTCGTGGATTTTAGGAGCTGGGGACTGCAGTACTTCCAACATTTCCCATGTGTCTATCCCTCAGTTTTCTTTCCTTTTACTAAAGTGGAAATCTCTCTCGAACTCTAACCTGGTTAGAGGTTACCTCCTCTGCCCTTTGACCCCCTTCTCATATCTCTTTCTACCCTCACCCCCTCCTGTTCTCTGTTTTCAGCGACTCTGCTAACAAAAAACTAGGCAGCTGGATTCAGACAGTACACTACCTTCCACCCCTCTCACTTCAATTCCAACTCTTGGGGAAGAGGCTACAGAGATCATTACAATATCTTTAGGAAGACAGATCAATAGAGACAGAGCTTTGCTGGCACTTTGCCCCAAAAATGAGCGAAAGCACAGGTGCGTGACAAAGGTAGGGGGGTTAGAGGCTGCTTCAGCTGATCCTCGATAACAGAGACTTTCACCACAGAGCGTAAAGAGATTGATGGGAGAAGTTGGATCTAAATTTAGTTTTTAGATTGGTATCATCATACGCTCCAGGGAAATAAAACTTGTTCAGCACACACGGTACTTGACCTCATGAGAGTTGAGTTCAAAGTAAATAGTGATGGATGGGGATGTGGAAGAAGGCACTTCAAGAGGACCATTCATTTTCTTACTTAATGACACAAAAGGCAACATTGTTCACTTGATGAGGGCTGCACTTAAATTAACTGCAAACAATTGTTCACAGAGTCACTTAAGTTGTCCACTTCTCACAGGTTTTACCAGCCGCAACACTGGTATTGTTTTTTACCTTGTGAGTCTGTATGTGTGTGCGACTGTAGACAGATTTCTGTGACCGTGATATCGTCGGGAAGTAGTGGGGAAAGGGCCATTGACCCCCATCTTTAAGCCCTTGGCCCAATTTAGCGTCACAACTGGTGTGATCTAATCGCAAGATGGTCTTAAGTCTGTTCTGCATTCAGGTTGCAAGCTCTTGAAACCTTTCAAATTGAAATGATTTTTTCAGTCGAGCAGTAGTGGCATGTATTCCTATTTATATATGCATTGGTGTTGTGAGCCTGTGAATTCCCTCAACTGTTCTCTTAATTGTACCAATGTTTGTTCTATAATGTCTCCTTAGTATCTCCCTGCACTTCTACATGTTTTATAAATATCACATTTTGGTGGAATATGTAGTTACACAAGAGAACTTTGCTCAATCCAGCTAAAGCAAATGTTAACTGAAAAATAAAGTCTCAGCATCGTTAGATTTATTCTTTTGGCAATCGGTTTTTGTTTGTAGACAAAACATGACAATCCGAGGGAATTTGGTGTAATCTCATTGAGGTTATTTCTTGACCTTTGACAAAACGTTCTGAATTCAAAATCCATTTACAAGCTTTTTTTGAGCTTTCCACTGCAGCCTTCCCACACTTAGGTCATCTATTGGCTGATGAAGATCATAATACGAGATAAAAATTCAGAAAAAGCTACTAAGTGTACTTTTGAGTTCAAATAATAGTTTTTCGTTCCTTTCAATTCTTTGGGGATTATTGGCATGCATTGCTTTTAACCACAGTTTCATCTTTAATGCTACCACACAAGTCAGAAACTCTACCCATAGTGATCTTATAGGTCACTAAAAATAAATCAAGTACTCTTTAAATGTCTGGTGGAACAGGGAGCTCACTTGCTAATACTTAGGAAGTTTGTGAAATAGTTATTCCCATCAGTGATCATTTCCACGCCACAATTTATTGGATAAAAGGGAGGAAACATTAGCATTTATAATAGTTAGTCTTTTCTGCTAACTTGTTAAAAATGGCCAATCAGTACATTTTTACATTTAACATTTGTCATTCATTTGTAAATCTAAGGAAAGGTACTTTGTTTCTTTAAGGAGACTAAACAATATGCCGATGACGTCTGATTTTAATGTGGATGAGTCAAATGTCATACTGTTTCCAAGAGACAGAAAGTTACCAGCTAACCTCCTCAGAGTCTCAGTTTACTAAAGTTAGTATCAAATTATGAAATATTTTACATTTGCTTGCAACCCAGTGAAGTCAAATGGTGAATGTTTTCATTGTTATGCTCAACTCAATGAATGGTTTTAATATACCTTTTGTTCTTGATCTGCCTAAAAATACCTTAAAACATGTTCTCTTCCTGAAAAAACTTGCCAATATGCCTTCATTAGATTAAAGTGGTCTGGATGCACCTGCTCAATGCCTGAAAATGCCTTCACTTCATCAACAGATCTTACAAACTAATGTACTTTGTAAACTAGTGATCAGTGGCCATCATTGTATGTGTGCAGAAGTGTCCACTGATTGACTTTTATACATGAATCTCTCCTTGGGCTGGTCCTTCCTTACCTGTGCACTGTATACATATATGCTCAGAAACCAAAACCAATATGGCCCTGTGTTGTAACACTGCCTCTTCCACCTGGAATAAAAGATTACTCTTATTTAGCCAATTTTAAAGGATTTGATAAATGACACTCACTCTTGCTTAGTTTTTGTTTCAAGCTGTAGTTGACTCACTTGTAATATCGGTTGAAGTGGATATTATGTGTGCTCTTTTATGCCATGAGTTACATTTCCTTAGTCACTTCATGTTGTCTGTATCGTAGTTGTTATCTTGACAGCATTGAGAAATGATTCAATCTCTATGAGACTTTTATCTAGTTAGATACAGAAAAGGCAAGGGGAGAAAAACGAGGGAAGTAGTTCCTGCTGTTTATCGACGTTACATAAAACATAGTCCATTCGTAACTTATTTTAGATTCATACATGCACAAATGCATTTTAGATGTTTCTAGGGCTACGACGTGCACTATTTCCAGCTTTGTCAAACTGTGGTGTTAAATAATTATGAGCAGGTGGGTTTGGGTGCTGAACCCAGCAGAGCAGCACTGTCATGCCAACAACTGGCCCCAAGGGTAAGAGAGGCGGAAGCAGGCAATACAGAGAGGACACAGGCTAAGAGGAAAGGTCATTCGCTCTTGTGTGGTGTTTACACCAAATATAAAAGACACAATTGCATGTCAGATGGACCTTAGAAGAGGTGATTATTTAAATTACTGCCAGGGGTGACTTTTAGGTGAAAACACTGAGCTTTTTTGGCCTTCGTCACTTCTCTCAGTGTAGGAACGGGTCTGTGATGCTGGAGGCAGAGTGCCCCTGGCAACGCTGCCATGCCAACTCCAATCATGTGTCCTGCTTCGCTACAAAACAGCTGAGTCCCCCGGGAGGATGAAGCCAACCGCTAACGAGAAACAAACACCTCTCTGTTCTTGATGCTCAATGAGAGTTGGCCACCGAGAGAGAGAGAGGGGGTCACCGAGAGAGAGAGAGACAGAGAGAGAGAGGGAGAGAGAGACAGAGAGAGAGAGACAGAGAGAGAGAGAGAGAGAGAGAGAGAGAGAGAGACAGAGAGAGAGAGAGACAGAGAGAGAGAGAGAGACAGAGAGAGAGACAGAGACAGAGAGAGAGATAAATGACAGATAAAGGCAGCGGGGTGAAGAGAGATCAAACTGATATAGAACGCTTAATTTGCTGGCTGCTGCCTTGAAAAGCAATAGGCCACGGACACAGCTAGCCCGCTGTAGCTGTTAATGCATTGTACTTTATTCTCCGTATATTTATTATTTAGCTTTTTGCTTGATACTTCTCCACAGGAGTCTCTCTAAAAGTGAGAAGACGTTTAGGAAGCTACTGATTTTCCCAAAAGATAAAAGGCAGTCATGTACGATGATTGGGTCGGTGATTGGTATTGAAATTATATTAAAGTATTAAGAGTTGTAATAAGTGCACATTACTCAATATTAACAATGGGTGAAATGACTGTCAGTAATGTAGCATGTGTCACTTAAGCCCACAGCAGAAGGCCACACGAGCTCTCTTTTAACTCAACGTTTCGTTTTGTTCTGGACTGCAGCGCCACTCTCGTCAACATGACTTTTCCAGCTCTTTGAATACATCCTACACAGCCTACGTGAGTGCTGTGCAGAAACAGCGCAGCAATTAGTGCTTGGCTTTGGACTACGAAGACAAAAAAAAAATATATACAGTATATATACTGTTTATTTATTCATACCTCCCAGATTATCAAATTAATTCAATAACAGTGTTTGATAATCAAAAGTTCTAAAAAAACACTTTTATCAGTTTGCTATTAATTTGTATGCATTTCTAGCAGAAAGACTGGCCACCTTAAAAAGGAGAAAACTTTACTCCACAATGGTTTGCAAACTGAGCATAATGGCTGCGGTGATTACGGAACTGCCCTTTCATGAAAGCTGTTTCTCTCCAGCTCTGCTCCACAGTACAGCGACAGTGATTGCTTTCCTCCACAGTTAGACATGGATGTTAGGAAAAGGAATCGCCCCGCTCCTCCTTCTGTGGCTGAGACACCATTTAGTGTGTCCCCACGGGGTAGAAGTTTGAAATTAATTTCCCAAAATCCAAAAGTTTATAAAAAATGTATCAGAAGATAATGGAAGCAGCGGCTGCAACCCGTCTTTGCTGTATCTGTCAGTCGCCTCGCTCTCACTTGCTCTCTTTGTATTCCTCTTTTCCTCTCTCATCTCTCTATTCTGTCTGGCTCCGGCCATCTCTCACATTCCCTCTTTCTCACATAACTCGCTTCCCTCTCGCCCTCTGAATCTATATCCACGGGCATTTTCCAAATTTTCTTTGAGCTTCACAGCAATGGAGGAGCAACATCTTTTTCAGGCTCCTATTCAGCCTGCTGGCTTCATCTGCCTGCGTCTGTATCGTCATGAAAATAAAATAGTGAAAAGGAAGTGGAAAAAGCTCTGCTGAGGACGTTTAATATTCCGCCTACATGTTTAAATGGGCTCAACACGAGTGTACAACTTGAGTCTTTTTGCAGCTCAACGTAATGACTATGTCTTAACCTTCCCACATCGCTGATATGTGAAATCTGAATATGTGTGTTTAGCTTTGCCAGTAGGAAGTTTTGAGGGTTAAAACTGCAGTTTCAGATGAGCAGTGAGCGAGCTTGAAGTGCACCCTCAAGGCTCTGTGGAAACTTGTGAGGGTTTAAAAGGGTTATCCTGTTTAGTACGTCCAAAAGGCAAAGACTGTCTCTTCTATCATGGTAGTCGCTGTCTGAAATGTTTGAGAACATGTGGACATGATATTTTTTCATCAAGGACCGTTTGAGGATTCACCAGCGAAGGAGTTCTTTTCAGAAGTTTAATAAATATTGTGATTTTTAAGTCATTTCACCACTAGAATGAACCACATATATTTTACTGTTTTACAAAAATAAAAAAGTATGTACGATCAGTTTTTTTTCCCTGATGGACTTTCTGATACAGTATATTTCTGTGTTTTTGGTTGTATTTTACATCTTAGATACATATTTCACTGTTCTACGTTGATCACAAGAAAGAATTGAGGAGCTTGTTTGTTTTTTTCTGCAGTTTGCTCTCAGTTGACCATTTTCAAATCTGACAAAATTACCCAATTATCTTATTTACATTTTATTTTCAAGATGACCTTGGTTGGAAGAATGCATACTTTTATTCATTTTCTAGCACAGAAAATAATTGTAAGCCAACGCAGCAGATACACAGATGCCAATCTTATTTATTGATTGTTGCTATTAAACATCTTTTTTTTTCCTTTTCTCGTTCAAGGTCCTTAGGCTCAATAAGCTGCATTGTGACCGTGTGTGACTCGGAAAGTGTTGTATTTACACTGACAATGTAACTGTTGACAACACTTTTCAGAGGACAACGCCATTTTACTGCAACTGTCACACGAAGTGTAATGCTGGGTGTTAAAATTATGATTTTGTGAACATAAACAGTAATACAGTATATATGTTAGAGAGGACTGTGACATTAGTTTAGAGGCTTCTTTTTGAATGTGCAATTGATGGTCTATCTACAAAAACGAAAACTGACACGCACTGTTTTCTTGCTGAGGGTCACTGCGTTTCCAATCATATATTTTATTACATTTAATCAATTATCAATTTATCAATTTTTATGCCAAAATTAATGTTGAGGAAATTACAACAAAGCATGTGCAACTCAATACACCGACAATGTATTTAAAAACCTGGGATTAAATATAAAGTAATCACATAAAAATGATTAAAATAGTGATAAGGCCATAGTCCGGATAATGACAATTCATGAGACATTAACTTTAAAACTGTAATATTACGTTGAATTATGCCATAAATAAGAAAAATGAGTTAACAGACTGGTAAACATACAAAGGGCATTAGAAGTGAAAAAAAAATGATCAGAAAACAAACTAAATCTGGGTCATGGCTGCAGGTGTGCAGCTTTGAGGGACTATCTCTGGGGGGGAACCAGTTTACCAGAAAACCAATTTACAATCCAAGTAACAGAGTTTCGTATTTTGTAACAGGTGTTCTCAGAAACAAAATAGAACAGCAGGAACGGCACAGAGCTGTGATTTCGGACCACCTGATTTTTAGCATCGCTGCTGTGTCTCCTCTGAGTTGTTGTCACACACGTAAGAACGTCTTTATCTGTTCGGCTGTCACTTAACTCAGGCACTGACAGACGATCACTGATTTTAATTCATTTTGAAGTTGTGGATTAATCATGCCAGCTGTCCTTGAGTCATCTGTTATACAATATATGTATACATATGTGTGAAGAAAAAAACTGAAATGTCTGAGATTTCTAAGATTTCAGATGTTTGTAAATTGTAAAATCTAATAAAAAAAAGGGGGGGAAATATTGATATACTCCTCCTTCCCTGAGGTGATGATGAGCCTTGGAATTAAATGTTGACCGTCTACCACAGAACCATCAGGAAAAAGTACATATAATTTTCACACTATTTAATTAGTGTTTTTCAAATATTGAAAGTAACCTTATTGGCAGTTGTGCTACATAAATGAGGGATTTAGCGTGGCTGTCCGGCACTGGAGGTAGGTAGAAAAAAAGAGATTTTGAAATGAAGAATGTCTCGGGAGGGAGATGGCCGTGTATAAAAGGTGGTAGTTATGTATTAAAATCACGATGAAACAGAGGAGAAACACAAAAACTCTCGGGGAAAATGAAGAGGGAGCAAATAAATTGAAAAATAACAGATGTTACACACGGCAAACCGCTCCGAAAAAAAACTCTCCCATAGTCAATGCCTAAGTGGCTTCATACACCCCTCCTGGCATCACCCTAATTGGACTGAACCGCTGCATGGGGATTAGATAAACCAGCAAGGGAAACCTGATCCTAACAGGAACATAGCAAACATTTTAATACCAACAATATTTCAAGGAGAGCAACTATTATTAAACTAATCCCCAGAGTATGGATGTTATGCTCCCCCACCCTGAACAAGCCGACAGTGTATGGTCACACACAAGAAGAGGAAGAGACTAATGGGCTGTCCCCTCCTCTTCAGCCCAGAATGAGCACAATGACACTAGTAGATAAAAGGTAAAAATTAATAAATTAGTAAACTTCAAAGGTTAACACACACTGCACGGACAAGCACATAAACCCTATTTAATTTCATTTTATTGATTAACTTTAGAAATAAATCAACTAATTTATGGCTCCACCCTGCGCCTAACTAGACACAGGGGGCCTGACTCCGCCTGGTAACAGTGCAGGAAATGTAGGGAATCTGTGAAAAGATATAAAACAAACCTTGTTTTTTTTTTTTTTTATCAGCAATCTACTCCGTCAGCTCTGTAGGGAAATCTCTGTAATTATCAATATTCGATTAGTGCTGTCCGCAGCACACAAATTCAAACCTCATTCTCAAATATCATCACAATTTCAGCCATTTGGACTGATATATTTTGAAAAGCCAGAAGCCAAATGAACATATAATGTTTAATTCATATGTTGTGCATCTGAAAACGCAGAAGTCTAAACTTTAACAGCTTATGGTTGATCTTGGAACACTTTATCCAGCTCCCATAATACATGCATGCCTGCGCCCTGTCATGGACCAGCTGTTCATTTCACAATGTTTTATCTGTAAACAATCCCATTATATGTTCATGCTACTTAATGTGATAGGAAAATATGTTTTGAAAAAAGACATTGAATATTTTAGGCGAAGCAGTAGAATTATTACATCGGACAGCCATTTCCAGCGGAGATGGGCATCAGCAGCGTAACCTGGCTCATCAGGGAAGGTTTTCAGCCCAGAACTGCTGACAAAGCTTCTACCAGAAATAGCTCATGACTTGCAATTCAGACCGGACGAGAGCGGAGATCATTTTCAAATGATACGGCGTGACTCTCTCTCCGATGTCAGAGAGACACGGCGGTGAAAAGCCTGACGAGGCTGTGCATGTGATATTGGGATGCACAAACACATTTGACTGGACTCGAATGTTGATGCGATTCGTCTACTTTTTAGTTTCAAAGTGGTTCCTCCACCGACATGTCAATTTTGTTTTTACATTTGTGGGATATTTCAGCGGGGCGACACTGCCTCTGGCAGACATAGCAATTTAGGACAAAGAGAGGATAGAGTTTTACAGTAACACAGCATTTTAGCTTGAACACACCCCCCCCTTTACAAATTCAAAAAATACATTCAAAGCCAGATACTCCATCCCACACGACCACCCTCTTCATTTCAACCGTTTTCACCTGCATAATACATCTGGCGGTCATCAAGAATTGATAGAAACGTAGGTAGGCTACATACTTATGCTCGTTTTAACATCTGCATCTTTTTTTATTGGCTGCCACTTAAATCTCCGTCTTCACTGATGGTCCAAGACAATGTGCCAGACCTCGACAAAAACTTGTTTGGCCATGATGGCTTATCTTAGCAAGGGTGTAGAGAATGTAAGTTTGCACTGATCAACACTGTAAACTACTCATAGAAGCCTAATGTATTTCTATGACTACTGGATGTTGGGGTTTGGGGGCCGGGGGATGAATATGACATTGCCTTGATCCTATTATATACACATTTGAAAAATACGTGTTCATGGCAGCACCAGACAACTGTCTTCAAAGCATTATATCAAATTCTCAGTACAGTTTGTGTCAGGATCTCTTTTAATTTGTCATGGTGTTTAGTGTTAAGTTGAGCGTGTCTCTGCTGTCATATCTTGTTAAAAGTGTGTGCCCGTTTTGGGAGATAAGATTATGAATCTTTGGTATAGTCTAATGCTATCAGGTCTGTTTGATATGATATACATGCATGTGCATTTATCCTAAACATGAATTCATCTGTTCCATCTTTAAGAAATGAAGGTAGCAAAGTTTGTTTTTCTCCGAAGAAGATTGTTTTTAAACTAGAGAAACTGGGAACACAGCAGCTGTGGGGTTTCCCACTTCCTACCCTTGCTCGGACCACACCCATCTTCAAACTTGACCTTAGTATTGTACATTACTACACAACTACACACCTGTGAAGTTTTGTGACAGCATCTTGCGTGGTTGTGTCGCGGTGACAAAATCCTTCCGCAGACATGTAAAGCTGGCAAAGTAGTCGAAAACGGCTTCTATGGTAGTTCCACTACAGTAGGAGTCTCCAGGAGCACATTTTGTCATGAAGACACACGCAGACACTCACAAGGGGAAAACAATACAGGCGTCGCTGTCGCGGCGGGTAAAAAGGTAGAATAAATATAGAAGTCAACAGGGAGAGATTTATGTTTGTAATACCGGCCCCCGTCTTTGCTTTACGTGCCAATTTTGCAGCGTAGAAGCTCCAACAGTAACGTACAGCTGCCGAATGGGATGTCAGGGTGAAATAAACACACAAAAGAAAAATCCTGAGAGTGTTTGTTCAGCCCGTCACATGGACTCAGACTGGTGCTCAAAGCTGTAGGGTTGATAGGTCCCTTGTTATCCATCCATCCTTCATTATATAGCAGCAGCTGCAACTGCAGCCTATCCTCCCCAGTCCTCTGTGACAGTCACCTCTCAGGTATTTGGATTGCTTTTGCTTCAGGTAACATGATTCTGACACTGAGCTTACTTGTTTGGAGTTATGAGGTGTCAGGCTCGACGTCTTCATTGCAGTGTAAAAAGGTATGTTTTCCTCTAGAATGCCTAGGCGATAACACATCGTGGATTTAGTTTTAAAATGATAATGAAAAGAAAATAAGTCATCATCTGTCAGTAGTACAAACACGCTTACTGTCGTTCTAAAGCCAAGGTGTGTTCATAGATGTACTCATTGTTAGAAAACTTTATATAAACTAGACCGCCCTTCCTATCTCACCTTTCAGCGAACATTTTACATTTGTACAACCTTTCATTGGCTCAAACCAAACAAACTAAAAACAAAAGCCAGAGTTTGCTTTATTGCTTCTTGCCTGTGAGCAAGACACAATTCAATAGAGAAATATCCTAGTGGGGGAAATACAGTATGAGAAACATGAGACCAACATATCCTCAAGACACTCACTCTCAGGATGGCAATTTAATGTATTGATTATTTTTGTGCTATTTAACGATCATGCTTTACCATGAGAGAGCACAGTTGTGCAGAAGAGTGCAGGGAAAGCGTTTAGGTTGTAGCTGGGTAACATTAGACGTATTGATCATGGCTTTGATTTATACATCTTCCCTAAAGTGCTACCAACATGTGACAAGAGCGCTGGTTAAAAATAAAAAATAAATCACCTCTATTCAACCCTGTCTAGTACAAAATGTGTTTTTGATTCTATGAATTAGATCTGTCAATATGTTTTGGACATTCTCACTCCCAACTTGACACGAGATACGCTTGGTCAGGACTTCTTGGTTTCACTTTTTAATGCATCCCAGTGCATTAAAAAGACTACCCTGCATGTTGAAAAATTAGCAGTCCGATAGACCAGCAGTCCCCAACCTTTTTTGCACAACGGACCGGTTTCATGCAAGACGATTTTTTTTTAAACACGCAATAAAGTGCAAAACATATAAAGTAATTATTACATATATAATGTAAATGTATTATGCACTTTATTTATATTATTATTACATTGTAATATATATATATATATATATATATATATATAATATAATACATAAAAATGTTTATGACAAATATTAACACAAAATACCAAATGGTACCAAATGATCCACGGCCCGGTACTGGTCCACGGGTCAGTGGTTGGGGACCCCTGTGATAGACCTCAACACGTGGTTAACGTTGTGAATCCAAACTAAATAGCTTAAGTTTAAGTCAAGTTTCATAACAGATTGTAGTTTGGGTTAGAAAGCGTCTTTTTTTGTTACATAACTTAAGTTGCGTAATTCGGTTCAGAATGTTATGCTCAATGCGCAACGTATTTATATATATACCGACGTGTTTGTTTGCCCTACCCATCCAACCCGACTTCTTCCCTACGCTAACTTTATCTGTCTTTAAACTGATTGCTGTGGCTACGAGAGGCAGCCCTGGACATGCAGAACTGATGCTGGAGGGGCACAGGGAGCGTCAGAGTTTGACACGTCTCTGACCAAGCTGCCGTATTTGAGGAGTTGGAAGGAAGAAAGCGCTGGCTTTGGAGAAAAGGCACTTCCTTGTTATGTCTTCAGTTTTATGTCTTGAAAAATTTGTCAGAGGTGATAAGTGTGTGCTGGAATTTGTTTTTTTCTTTGAAATTTGATCTTTGTTTCCCTGAACCACAAAGTAGATAAATCCTTTTGGAAATGCAATTCCTACGAGAGTATGTGTGTGTGTTTTTCAGACTGGAGCTTGTGTCCCGCACATGTTTTAGGTTTGAGACAGCGCTTGGTTAGGGAAAGGTCATGGCTTTGGATAGTAATAGAATGATAATACATTTATTGAGTTGCCTCTATGCAATCATAACAACATTAATTGCGCATCAGTTGCCTGCAGAAAATATTGTAGGGAAAATAAGTAAAACATTAACCGTGTCTTCCAGAAATCACTTCTATATACAACTAATTTGCTACAGCAAAAATATTTTTGAAGGAAACAGAATTATTACAAAAAAAAATGTTAGCAACATAATGAGGAAACATTCTTAGTGAATATATCTGTCAAATCGCAAATTGTTGATAATGAATGTATCAACAATATATTAACAACTTTTGTATAGTCTCATTCACATCACCTGGTTGAGGTTAGGGAAACATCGTGGTCTTAAATAAATAAATTAAGTAAATATAGAAAAAATCTTTCCAAACCTTCTCCCTACTTGCATGTGGCACAAAAATTTAGCACCTGCTTCAATTGAAAAAAGCCTGTTAACATATTCCGGCCGGTGATAATGTTTACCATTCCAACAGTTATGGCACAAAAAATGATATAAACCAAGTTTCTGGGAGACGAGGTTGTGCTGAGAGAGAGTTTTTGAGATACAGTCACTATGTTAATACAAAACGTAATCTAGGTGGCATTATTATTCTTACATACATATTTACTGTTGCTAAAATTAGAATTGATCCTAGTCATAAAGTGTATAAACACGTGTCAAAATATAATGTTTTCGTGGGAGAAAGGTACGTCATAAGGCAGTTCTGTCTACGGTGCATGTTTTCACTTTAGCATAAAATATGTCAAGTGATCATTTAAGTGATTTTTCAGTATCTCTACGGCTGGATGGTTATTTAATTTTAATGATGCTACTATATCTCTTAAGAGACTTAAATGGCAGGAGATAGGTCCAGCTTTACATTAAAAGGTTCACCTTCATACTTTGATTTACGTCAGCGGGCTTATTGTACGAGGCACGTTTATTACCAGTCTTCTCATTATATATTGTGTGAGGTGACCAGTGTGTGTCACAATAAATTGTAAAGTTATCCGGTTTCCACATATTTCCCATGCTCCAGCTCAGTCTTGTTCAGTACATTTTCTGCCCTGGATTTTTTTTTTGCCAAGAACAATAAATTGGACTAAACATAGCCAGAGAAGTATTATTTTAGTAACAGAAAATATCCAAGAAGTGTGCTTGTGCCTTTTAGTTCCACTAAGCAACTTACATGTGTACAATGTGTTGTGGGAGATATCAAACTATCTCTTCTCTCATCTTTGCTCACACGGTTCCAGGCAGTATTTCTTTGCCACAAATAATGCAGTGATATGCAGAATACACACAGCTAAAGATTTCAGAAGTGTGGGAGTGTGTAGGTGCATTATAAAGCTGTCTCATCCCTTTCCTTATCTTAAATGCACTTCTGAAAAGGTGCTTTTTACATTTAGCCTCCAGGTGTTATCTTACATCTCTCTATGTCTCATCTAAAAGGCTGATACACACTCACACACACATACATTCCTACATCACGAGCAGTGGACTATCACATTGTCTTAACCAAGTGTGGACCGATGTTTCTGGTCATTTAAAAAAGAAAAAAATAATTTACTTTTAAGTTTTGTTTCCATAATATTTCTGTAAATGTGCCTTTTAACACGCAGGCAGGCAGACAGGTACACACACACACACACACACACACACACACACACACACACACACACA
>CALSBV010009827.1:2204137-2221217 GCA_943590825.1 Bovichtus diacanthus | reverse complement strand
ACACACACACACACACACACACACACACACACACACACACACACACACACACACACACACACACACACACACACACACACACACACACACACACACACACCTTAGAGGCAGGGCGTATATAAACCATGACATCTCTGAATATCTGGACTCTCAGAGTGCACCATGGGAAATATGATAGATGGCAGCAGCCCCAATGCATGACGGGAAATGTGATAGATGACCGGCCGCGCCTTTTTGGTTTTTGCCCAAGAAGGGCACGAAAAGCGTGATGATGAATGATTTTCCTTTATGAAGCTTGATGAGGCCCTACAGTCAAAACGTTACACGGGGAAAACATAGCTCACAGATGTCTTATGATATGAATATGAGGTGGATTTACAAAGCATCACGCTGGATCCTCTCTGTTCAGCTGACTGAAGAAAATGTATTCCTGCTTTTTTATTATTATTGTCGTTATTATTAATATTATTATAAGTAGGTATTTTCTGTTCTTGCAAATAAACTCCCTTTCAATAACTCTCTATATTTATCACAGTTTGCAATGTTTTATCCGTGGCCTAAGGACTCTCCTGCATCTAACAAGCTTCATGTCGCGCTGGTCTGCGAGTAGGAATGACAGGTTCTGGTTTTGACTGGAAGTGTCGTTAAATATTAGCTGGCATCGCTTCTTCGCCACAAAATAAAACCCCAATAATTCACTATTAATGAGCTTTTATCAACAACCCTTGCATGCTTATAATGTTTGTGGTAAGGGGATTATGCACAAGTATGCAGCAGACTTGTTTTTACATTAGCAGTAAAAAGTAGCGGGGTTTTGGTGTTGGTGCAACTCAAAATGTATTTCTCAAACTAACATGATCGTATTGGTAAGATTAATCTTGAGACATACATTACCATGATTTTTAGGCAAAAAGTAAACATTTTGACGAATGAATGAATTAGAAATTAATTATGGTATTTATTTGAAATGTGTAGTATAACAACATATTGCCATTTAAGTATAAATTAATAACTCATGTTTTTGTTTGGACTGGTACTGTGTGTATTTATATATGGGTGTATATGAGTACAAGTTTGAAAATGTGTGCGTGTTCATGTCTGCGTGTATGTATATATACGTTTGCCATTTTTAACTATAACAACCATTGCTCGTTGCCATGTTTGCTAACGTTAGCATTGCTAATTTGCCATCATCTGTGTTTTGAATCTGACCTCTGCTCTCTGAATACACACATGTGCATCTTTACACGTTTTTATGAAAACATTTTGCAATTTGTTTGTTGTTTTTTGCAAATATTAAAGTGGTTGTTTACATAGCAATACAACTGTAATGTATATATATATATATATATATATACACAGTATATATATATATATACACACACACAGTATATATTATTATATATAATTGTATATATGTACTGTATACGTATATATATATATATATATTGGTATTTATGTATATGATTGAATATGAATAATTTTGTATTCTTTTCAATTTTAATATATTCTAATGTTTATTTTATGTTGATTATTATTGGGAAATTATTGGGTTATTGTTATTATGATACAAATTAGTCACAAAAACAGGGAGAGAATGTCAACAGAACAGCAAAAACAGTGGAAGCACAGAACATATGAGATTTCTGCACAACACAACAGCATTGTGCATCTTGAGCACAGCGAGTTTATTCAAGGCTGTCTGTCTCTCCTCCAGAAGCAGATTCTCGTCCATTCTGGGCCATCCTTTGATAAACAGGCCATCTTGTACAACACACATGGCAGAGTTTACTCAAGGCCAAAACTGACATGTTCCAAACAAAAGAATTGCAGGGAAACAATGAGCAAAACAATAAGTTCTTCCATGTTTGTCACTGACTGTTTGCACTCCTTCTCCGTCCATCTGTTTAGCCTGAGATGACTTCCAATGGTAGTTCTGTGGGCTTCATTTCATTTAGTGTAAATACTTTGTCTCATTTTAAGACAGAAGAGCTAATAATGACAACTCTTGAATTTAGAAGAATGAATGTTGTTTATTAGCTCCAGTTTTAAGACTTTTTCACTCAAATTAAGAAGGAAACAAACAGTAAAAGAATAATTGAGAAGCTAGTTTTGACTAGCTAGTTTATTTGACTTCAGACAGTGCTTGGAACGAGTATTTTACGACTTATTTCAAGAGATTTCTCACTTTTCAAAAAGACATTTTGCTTGCTTAGTGTTATTACTGCACTGGCAGATAAATGCTTTTGTATCTAGTCTGTATCTCTCAAAACAAGCATTTATTTCTTATATTTAGACAGTTTGCAGTGCACACCAGAGTGTTCATCTACGCTACCTCAAATGTATACCTTCGACCAATGAGCAACCTCAAAAACAAACCATAAAAGCAAATATGACGCACAACCGCATTTATGCTTACACATTTCATCCACCCTCTGATGGTTCCCCCACCATCAGATTTATTCATAGGGGCTGATTAGACTCCAAGGCCAATATAGGCCTATTGCATCATTCTGTGGGTAAATTGCTGTTAGTCAGAGCTACTTGCTGGATTTATAGCTCCTTAATGGGTCGAAACTGGAGGAGCGATGGTCAGTTTAATTAAGGAAGCTAAAAGAGCTGAGGAGCAGCTTCCTGAATACTGACGTGTACATGCAGAGAGAGCAGGACGGGGGTGACTGATGAAGGATAGCTAGGTGTGTGTTTACATGTGTTTACCATTATTTATTCAAGGAGCCTCCACTTAGCACTTTTCTCCTTTTTCCAGCACGCTTTTATCACAGGCACACAGAGTCACATACCTGGGAGCTGCCAGGACAGCGCGGCTCTCTCCTGAGCTTCTTTTAGGGAAAATTGATCATTAAGTCAATTTTCAAACTGCAAGCCAGAATCTTATTTACATAGTTTCAGCCAGCGTTCCCTTTCAGTAATGACTACTTTGTACTTACAAAATGTATTTACTGACATATATATATATACATATATGTATATTTATTTACATATATATGTAGCGCTACAAGAGGCCAAATTTTCCACCGAGCAGGTGGTCCACAATAGGTTACTTTATTCCCCGAGTTGGGAAGTCGTTCTTCCGACTTCGGTGTTTTCATGAGCTCTACAAAGATGTGTTTTTTTTTTTTTTCTTGCTCAGAGCGTCTCAACAACATGTTGATATCTGTTTCTGAGTTGTTGTTCCGCCTTGAGGGGGGCGTTCACATGAATCTTTCCAGTAAATGCCTCTGTCTCGCAAACAAAAGCGAAACTTAATCTGTGCATCTGCCCCGTGATTCTGATCCCCTCCAACATTTAAAAGGGTTCTTTCTTGGCCCATGCTTCACCCTTCCACCAAGTTTCGTGAAAATCGGGCCGGAAGTTTTTTCCGAAATCTTGCTGAGAGACAAACCAAGCCAAAAACGTAACCTCTAAACATAGGCAAGAGAATAGAACATCCCAAAGAAACAGTTAACAGAATACAATACAAAGTTTTGCAGCCGTTGCAAATATAAAAAAAAAAAAAAAAAAAAGAGACAAGTCGACAAAAGCATTTTGCCTAATCTGGGAGTGTATTCTCTTGCAGGTCGATGAAAAGCCTGGCAATTCGTATTGAACCAGCCAGTCTTATTTTCATTTTCAGTCTTGATTTCAAGATGAATCTGCAAGTGCTTTGTGTTTCTTTGTGAGGCTGCAAAAGACATGATTTATTAGTCTGACATGCACCCCGGCGGCTTCAGGACTCGGCACAGTTTCCCGAACACACCTCCTTCATCTTTCCCTGCTTAAAGCCTTGAAATTGCAATCAGAGATGCACAGACACAGACCACAGCGGTAAAAGCTAATGCACAAACCATTGTACAACCATTTATATTTTATCTCTTATTCATTAACCTACTCAACCTCAGACTTAGAACCTCATCAGCCCGGTTTTACACGCTTCATGTTTCTTTTCTTTCTTGTTGTATCTCTGAGTATTTCTTCCTCTGTGTGTGTGTGTGAGTGCGTGTGTGAGTATGGGTGTGTGAATGGAGGTCCATAGGAAAGAAGGGTCAGCTTGTGTGCATTATCCTCCCTTGATAAAAAGGGAATACATGAACCCATTAAGGCCTCGGGGCTTATCTATTAGCCGGGAACAATCTCAATGACCTTTCTGTCTTCGCTAATTTCACACAATGGCCTGACCTTTAAGCAAGTCTGTCGCAGACATGCAGCTAGTTAAGGATCTTTACTGCAACAATGCTGCTTTATCCTGCCCGCAGACAACAAAGAGGGCTGTAATTATCTCCTATATTATTATCGAGCCTCTTCTTCTTCCTATTCACTGCTTGCGAAAAGTTGCTATTGAAATTATTAATTTGTCTGCCTATTGTGATTCAAAAATCATGCCTGTTTGTAAATAATCCATAATGAGCTCTTTGCTGATGAATAATCAGGCTTCAAATTCAATTTCAGTTGTATTGTGGCATTGCATTTTTCAACAGCATCAAAGGATTACGCTCAAAGCCGAGGGGTTGTGGGGAGTTTGCTCTTCGACAAGGAAAGGAATAAATATTTGAAAAATTAACTTGGTATATCTTGTTTGTTAGTGTGAAAACAACAAGTTGCAGTTCTTATGCTAAGCTAAGCTAACGGGCTGAATGAGTGTGGAGTTACATTTAAAGCAGCGATATGAGAGTGGTGTCAATCTACTCATCTAACTCTGCAAGAATGCAAAAAAGGGTATTTCCCAAGTGGCTTAACTGTTCTTTTAACAGTGATCAGCTCGCGATTTAATTTTTTTTTTTAACTACTTTGTATACAGTTCTGTAGTTTGCTTCAGTGGTTCCCAACATAGGGGTCGAGCCCACTCCAAAGATAAATATGGGGGGATTAGAGACTTTAATTAATGGGGTATTAAATAAAAAAAAAACGTTTTGCCTCTCAAATTTCTATTAATATTTTTAGACGATGTGTAGAATTAGCTTTTTTAGTGAAATACTGGCTACTTTAACATCTTTGAGCTTCAAAAAGTTAGTCTAAGTAGTTTAAAGGTGAAATATCATAATTATTTGGTCATGGGACCCCTCTGTAAGGGGACCATTGGTATAATCTATAGCAATCATTGCATTTTCTATGTTTGTCATTTGTTTTAATGGAAAATCTTAATCTGTAAAGTAATAGAGCAAAGTACAACAAAAACTGTTGTTCTCCTTTCTTTCGTATACGATTTTTGTCAAATGGTAAAAGTTATTTCCTTTGAATTTTGTGGCATTACAGAGAGTTTGTTCAGGCATGTCTGCGCGCTGCATTGGTCTTCTTCACTTTTCCCAACAATCTGGTCATTTGATTTCCCCCAGCGGCTTCTTTAGAGCAACAGAATAGAGGCTTAAGGATGAGCATTAACTGAGCCCCTTTTTCCTCCATGGCTTCATTTAATTGACTAATCTGCTCTGCCCTGCCCATGAGCTCAGTAAGCCAGTTGTCGACTCAAAGAGGCCCCTCACTTCAGATAAATGAAAGAAAAAATAAAACATCCAAGAGTGGAGATGGATTTTGCCCTAAATAGAGAGAGGGAAGAGACTTTTGAATTCTATTAAGATGTATGAGAAGACAGTTGCCAAAGCCATTTAATCGCACTTCCGTTCTGCTTAATCCAAGCCCTGCAAATGTGTGCCTGTAGGTGAAGCAGGACAGGGAGATGATGAGTCATAGCCAGCCAGAGGAGAAAACTGGGAAAACAATAAGAAAAAAAGAAAAAAAAAAAAAAAACAGAGCCAAATATCCTCCTGCGCATGAAAAACTATAAATCAGGTGACAAGAGGATGTGTCGATTTCCACGTAAAACGCTTCCCTTTCTTTATGCAGGTTGTCATGTGAAATAGGTGCGCGACACAACGGTTGCATGAGTGGTAGTTGGTTATGGTAGCCCCTTAAATGTAGACGCTGAGCCCTTCTGTCACTTCTCTCTCACACACCGTCTTTCTCTCTTTTTTTTTTTTTTTCCCAGCAGCTTATTTGCCCTCTCTGCCTTCACTTGCTACATAAAACAAGTTACATAAATCGAGCGCACAGACTTTTAGGAGAAGTCAACGCCTGTAGCCATAAATTTGCATGATGGACAAGGGAGGAAGTCAGAGCAGGAGAGGCCGAACACCTGTAGACACCTGTGACGTGCGTTCAACATTTTTGATTTAGTGCAAATGTTCCAAACGGCTACGGCAAACAGCTGTTTGCCATGACACTTTTGTGCTCCTCCATTGTGCTACTGTTGCTCATATCGACTCTGACCCAGGAACTACTTACTAGATTTATCGCATGTGTCCTGCTGCGGGAGTAAATTAACTGGAGGCTTTCACACAGATACTGTAAGAATCAGACTGCTTTACTGATTTTACTGATATGTATAAACTTCATTTTTGATGCCGATTTAATACTGGCTGAACATTTCTTAATTATAACATTTTATTTCCATTTTGTAAGATGCACTTATCAATATTTTCGTATTAACAGTAGGTCAAATGGCTGTGAATGTGTGTAATGTGGAAGGTGTCACTCACAGAGACCAACCCATACACAATTATTAGTTTCCCGAATCTGTGCGCATCATTTCAGCGTCTTCCAGCTCATTATCTTGGTTCTACGGCTGGAAAGCTGGTTTTAGTTCATTCCCTTTAAAATATACACATTTTACTTATTCTCCTTGGAATGTTCTTCTCATTTTTCTCTTGATAACATGAAAGGAAGGAAAATAACTCTGTGACTATTACTGTATTCTACAACTTTTAGGCCCTAAGCATTTGAATAATGGCCACTTAAATATTCGTACTGAAAAGTCGATTTACCTCAAATAAAAGAATGATCACAAAAGCGGTTAAAGACAAAGTTCTTGCATACTTTTTGCAGGTACGTAGGATTATAAACTCTTGACTGTGTGGAACCTACATAACCTAGCACATTGTTGTTTACTTCAAAACACTTTATTAATGATGGTTTAGTCCTCAGGTCCAAAGATCGGGTATATCCATAAACAAAACCCACCGGCACCATATATATATATATATATGTATATATATAAATATATGCATGTATAAACATAGCCACTCAGAAGGTGCTAGCAGCATAGTGTGGACATCTCAAGGTTAGGATGATAGATAGAGCCAAGAGGCTGCAAATAATTATTAGTTTCATCATCCATTAATCATTTGGCCTTTAAAATGTCAAAACAATGGTAATAGCTATACAGGCCAGTAAATGCATACGTTAAAAAAAAAAAAAAGAAGCATTTAGCGACTGCTCCGTATAAATAGGCTACACACTGTGTCCTTTCTTTCTTTAACATGATAATTCCTGACACCCGACTACGGTAAACAAGCTCCCTGAGTGTTTGCTACATGGACTAAAAGTGAATGCTGCAACTATGGCTCAGTTGTGCTCAGCCAGTCTACTGTTAAATACAGTGAAGCAGACAGAACAGCGTGGGTGTGTCACTGTCACTGTCAATAAGCTCTCGTTATTAATAACCGGCAGTGGACTTTATAAATAAGTAGCCTGTAGGTGGGTTAAACAGGAAGTTAAAGGACACATTTGCATAAACAACTGTATTGAACCAGCTGCTGGTGTGTCTTTCATTTTTGGTCCTACTATTGTGTTATTAGCGGGGGTATTTCTTCTAACCCGGGATGTTTTCGAGACACTCCACTATCCTGTCTACCACTGTCAACACACGTCAGAATTTCTAGAAAAGCAGCACTTTAATAACATTTTGCTTGTGCAACTTGTAAGATTATCTGAGGATATCATTCATCCAACACATATATGGCCAGTGCTCAGCAAGGAATCCCTCTGCATTTAAAAGTAGCATAAGTAGTAACACGGACTATACAGTGTGTTTCAATCAAACGGAGAGAAAAATAAACTCCACCGACATTTTTCACAATTCACTCCTTCAATTCAGTCTGTTTTGATGTGTTTTATCTGACTGTGCCATGTTCCTTATTGGCAGTGCTTGCTTTTGCTGAAACATCCTAAATGACAGTTGGCAAAGTCTTTGAAAAGTTTAAACAGCTTTTGTTACACAACAATTTTCTGTATATTAGCCATAGTGATATAATTGTAGGAAATAACTCGGGTGCAATGACAACAAAGTTGTATCTAATATAATCTAATAATTATCTTTGACAGTTGCGCAAATTGTGCAAATTCCCCTGTGAACAACTTCATATGAAATTCATGGTCAAAGACAAATATCGATTTGTTTTTTAGGCCAGAATCAATCAGGGGTCAATAAGGTCAACATCTGCTTTGCAAACTGTTGTGTTGATGTTGCAGAATCCACTATGAAACCAAAAATATTATAATCATGAAAATGATTTGTTTTCGTTTTTTTGGCACACCAGCGAACAAGTAAAAAACAAAAAAGACAAATGTTCCTTGGGATTTAGAGTGTATCAGTGTATCGCTAAGGTGCCAGCAGTCTGTGCACATCTCCCTCAGACTGAGGAAGGGCACGTAGCCTAATCGGT
Source organism: Bovichtus diacanthus (assembly GCA_943590825.1). Classification (NCBI taxonomy): domain Eukaryota; kingdom Metazoa; phylum Chordata; class Actinopteri; order Perciformes; family Bovichtidae; genus Bovichtus; species Bovichtus diacanthus. Next base: position 2,212,722 of record CALSBV010009827.1, on the reverse strand, counting down.
GGAGGATTTCCATACCTGCCTGCTGCCTCTGGTAATCTGAAGTACATCACCAACTGCCTGAGCTTTATTTCAAGAGTCGAGAAAATAGATAAGCAAGTGACAGAGATGGAGATAACACTAATCCCAGAGTGGTGCCAGGTCAAAAGGAGTGGCTACTGCACAAAGACAAAGTAATGAAGGGCCCGAGGGGCAAAGCAAAGCCGTACTGAAATAGAGTGAGTGAGAGAGAGGGGGGGGGGGGGGAAATTGAGAAAAGATGACAGGGTGGGAGATAAAAACAGAAGAGGCCGGGAGAGAAAGCAGAAAGATGATAGACGAGGACACATTAACTGCGTGGTGCTATGTTGACCAGCTAACTTTATCTTTGAGTCATTTGGGTGCAGGGCGGAGTGGAGGGTGGAGTACAGAAGGTTTATCAAATCAACTTTGTGCTGCTGCTGCAAACGAGGCGGAGTTATGGGCCGTGAAAGCAAAACAAAGAGCTGAAAGACGCTAAAGCGATCTGTAGTACTGAGGGGTATTTCTGACTAGGTGTCACTACAAGTGACACTTTTAACAATATATGTTTAGCCATTTGATCCATTATTACAACAAAAATATAGTTTAGTGCAGCTTTAAAGCTTTGTCAAAGTCGGACATTTTGCTGACCTCCTTACGGGAATATGCAGCACTGTAACAATGTCGCGCTATTTCTGTATCTTTTTGATTTGATTTTATATTATATATATATATATATATTATATTATTGTTCTGAAAGCCAAACCAAAATGATCATCCTTCAGCTGCCATACCTAACACAGTGAAGATAACAAACCAACTCAATAGATTTACACTATGCATAAGATAACTTCCTTTGCGAATGGGGAGTAATGACAAAGAAAACAATGCCTCCATTAATTGCTTAAAGCACAGCCATAGCAGTAAGCTGATTTTTCTATTACATTTTAATATCCCTGCCAGGCATGTCATGATAATAAAATCCTCTTATGCCCTAATACAATTTCATACTAGGTGAGAACATTTTAGTTTCCAATTACAAGAACATCGTAGATAAGCAGGAATTATAATGAGATCGTTTTCCAAAGGGGCGGGGGGGGGGGGGCTAAAATGATATAGAAAAACACAATTCAGTTGTTACCTATAGTATAGCAATAGTGCTGGAGTCTTCTCCACCCATCAAATTGTGAGTGCAGCCCCCGTCACAGCAGTCAGGCTGTGATGACAAGGACAAGGAATGACAAATCTTTCCAGAGCGACATCTCTGTGACAGACCTGAATAAAATGTTTGACTAAAGTGTCAAATATTTGAACTCCTTAAACCGCCTGACGTGGCCTTGATCTATCTCACCAGACAGTCTCAAAAGTGAACACGACACCGTGGTAGAGAGATGATAGGAATCAAGCTCTGAAGGGTTTTCTTTTTTTTTCCTTTTACTATCTATCCCGCTGTGATCTGAAAGCAGCGGTGAATTCATTTAATTACACAGACTTTACCTTAAATATGATCAAATACATGGGAAACCTCTGGTACACACGTCTGTACATGTCAAATTTGTCAAATTTATTACTATATGCGGTTGATTATTATGACCAAATTGTTTTTCTTTTTTCTTTATTTCTCACGCAGACGATCATCTACTTGACACTGACAACTTTATTATGAAGTAATGAAACGGGCAGCTTTGTCATTTAATTCATCTTTGAAACTCTTTTCAAATGACTGTACAAATTAAATTACTGTGCTGTGTATAATCAAATACTCTACAATGTATCACTGTTTATAAAATACCGCTTATTGAAGTTCAAATTGGAATTAAAACTGTATTGTGCTGTTTTAGAAATGCAGTAACATCAGTAGTGCACATAAGCTGCTAAGCCACAGCTTGGCAGTGGATTCAGTGCATTTCTAAATTTGCCTAATAGAAAAATAAAACCTAAAATATAGAATTTCTTTCAATATGTTTTGATGTGTGAAAAGTCTCAAAATGAACACTGTAAGCGGACTACTTGATTATTACAGGTGCATTTTTTAAACAGCATTTATAAAAGGAAGTTTCCACTGCATCACAACAAGAGAAAACAGATCCTCTCTCTGAATGTCATCCAATTGGTGAGTGTTACGTGAGGAGTGAAGTCAGTGGTAGATTACCAACAAATCCTATTAGTGTGCTCTTGCATTTGGCAAATTCGCAACCAACAGCCCTACATTGGATTTTAGTGAAACTTTCCCAGTCAAACTTTCAACGTTACCGCTTTTCTTGTTGTTTCCAATATCTTACAGTAGGCGGACGGACTGATTGGGACTCCAAGATGAATCAATTTCAAGTGAATACTTTGATCAGGTATCGGAATGCACGAGGATCCACCAAGACCCAGCTGTCATGCATTCAGCTCTTCATCCATACTCCACAGCTGCTGCTGGGAGAGAGTAGTCTATTACTTACAGAACAAAAACTTTTTTTTTTTTTGCTTAGGTGCCGTAACAACGGTATCACGGTCGATTATAAATCACGTTTGTTTCGCATCTTAAAACTGTCCCGTTACCACCATGATGACCTTCTTTTATCGGGCTTTTATTGAATCAATCTTGTCCCTTTCTCTTGTGTCATGGTTGGTTACCTCTCAAAAACAAAAACAAAAAGATCTTAACCAAAAGTGGGCTGGTAAGCTCATAGGCGAGTGCAGGGCGAGCTCGATTCTTCGGGACTGTTCCCATCCCTTACACGCAGAATCAGTTAGTTGATCAACAGAAAATTTAACTATTTCATTTGGATGAGGAATAAAATCGCGTCAGTAATTTTTAGGCAAAAATGACCTTAATTGATTGAATCTAAATTCACAGTTGTGAGTATTTGCTGGATTTCTTATGACGTTAAACTCAACGTATTTGGTTGTTGGTCAGACAATGGACGTATTGGTATTGTGATGCACATTTTTCACTGTTGCTTTTGCACTCAATACACTGCTTAATCAATTACTAAAGATATATGGCTGACTACCTGATTGCGAAATATCATCACGTGTTGTGAATTTTGGCCGACATCAAAGTCCGTCTCTCACTGAGAAACTATATCCAGCGCTCTGTCTCTATACTTTCTGCAGCATCACTAATATGATGAATCCATCAACTTCCATAAGTTATTTATGATGCCTTAACATTATCACGTAACCACATATATCACAACTCGTTTTTTTTAATTAGGACTGAATGGCTTATGTCACAATGACGAAGAAGGGGGTTGGGATGGGAATATTAATGTGTGGTGGTAGCCATCGAGCTGCATCAATTCAGCATCCATCCTCCATTGGTGCTGCGGCAGCTCTATCCTTCCTCACACTGTCACAGTAAACTTGTGTCTCCATCAACTCGCGGGCACATCATGACTGTCAAAAGTGAGGAAAAAGAGTTATTTTTGTTCAGCTGTAACAGCAGTAACACTGTATTTAATTAAACTAGTGAAACGAGTGCTAATGCAATTGCTACATCTGTTTGAGTAAAGACAACATCTGTTCATAGTATGTGAACATGCAATTTCTCCACATCTGCTATGAAAGTGCTCATGCCTTGTAAAATCCTTGTATTTACATATTTTCACCCTCACCCTGCTTGACAGTTGACATGGATATCACATCATGACCCTTGGACCCAGCTAAACTACTGAATATGTTTTGTTTTTTGTTTTTTTTAACTGTCAAAAATGTCACTGAGTCCTTTTGTGAAGGGCTGAAAAGGGGAATTTTTTGGGGACACAAGGAATCGGCGGGGTAGTCATGTAAAATGTATGAGCGAAAGCACAATAGAGGGAAAGATTTACAGAGGTGTCAACAGCTAAGCTGCCTGTTGCATAAGCCTGTATGTACACACGTCGAAGCACAACTTGATAGCTCAATTATCAAGTCGAGTTCACTTCCAGCTGCCTCTCCGTCAGCGCCATCGAAGCGTGGAAAAGCACAAGAGAATTATTATTTTTTTTTTTTTAAAAGGGTGGTTTTCTTGGTATTTTTTTAAGCAAAATGAAGCCCCACCTTTCCACCTGTCTTGTTCGCTGTGGAAACAATTGGCAAGTAATTAAAAGAAGTTTGAGTGTGAAGATGTGCAGCGCTCCCTTTCTGCCTGAAAATATGTCATCACTGCTGCATCGGCTCACTTCCAATGGGAGTCTCTGCTTTTTTGAAATTATTTTTTCCTCTACTCGCTCAACCCTCCAATTTTCCAAGAACATTATAATGCTAATCTCATTACCTTGTGGGTGTGTATGTGAAAATGTGTTCGGGTCTGTGCATGTTCCTGAGTGAGAGAGCATTTGTTTGTGTGTGTGCGTGTGTGTGTGTGTGTGTGCGCACGTCCCAAAGTCAGTTTGCTTTAATACAATATTCAAACACTCCCATGGTGCTTTTACATCAGGGAAATATTAAAAGCTCCTCCATAACCGCTTCTCCCTGCTTCACCAACTGTTCCGGCTTACATAGACTGAGAACTGGGCTTAATCATCAGCCAGGGAGAGATTCCCTTCAGAACTGTCAAGTGAACTCAACCCCCCCCCCCAGTATCGTATTCCGCGACTCTGCCCTTACACAAGGCTTGATATTTAATGCATAGGTGTTGCAGCTGGCAGTGATGGACGGGGGGGAGTTGAAGTTGACATTTCGCTAGAAAAATGCAAAGCCGTCAAAACAGACCCACGGCTGTGAGACACGTCCCATGAGCAGAGACAGAGCGAGGGGGAGGGAGGAAGGTGATGCCGCTGAGAAAGTGTGCCGAAGGTGAGGTGGCTGAGGATAAAGACGTGTTGCCGGGAAGTTTTTTCCTTTCGACAGAAAGAAATTAAAATTGATGCAGGGCCGGAAACCAATTCAAAAATGTCATGTGGCATAAATTTGATTATGACAGAAATTATAACTTTTGTTATAAAAAAGGGTTTTATATGTTTTCCGATGACTAATTTTTTTACAAGAACATGAATGACCAATATCCATCCTAAATTAGGGTCAAAACCCCTCTAAAACCGATCAATTCAACAATAATTTCCTGGATTTTTTTTTAACGGTAACTCACAACATTTTACCTAAAGGCCTGGTCTCACCACAAAGATCTGTTTGTGCTTGTAAAACAAGTGTTGCCAGAAGCTTGGTGGCGCGGTGACCGGGTGACAACACACCCAAAGTCATGCGGCTGACATAGATTGTAGATGAATATTTAGCAGCTATAGCACTAACATAAATCTCATCCACGTGTCGAGGCCTTTTCACTGCAGGATTCATCACTACAGACATTGTGTTGTGGAACCTGTAATGTATACCATTCTCTAACAAGCATAAGAGCGATGACACATTTCCCCAATAAAACATATACAGTGTTTTCTCAGTGACAACACTGAGCATTTCTTATGCCTGACAGGCTTGTGGTGGATAATTTTTTTTTGGACATGCTGAATGGAATGGGATGGGGGGGAAAGCAACAGGTGTTTCAAAGCATCATTATGCAGTATGCTACATTGCACTCTGCTTCAGGGAATAAGTATACCGAGATGTGGTGCAATCCCGCCTTTATATATACATTGTATACAACCCAGTCCATCTTTTATGGCTTACCCAGGTCAGAAAACATCCAATTCAACAAGCAATTAATTCGGCTCCCATGTCTATGTCACATGCAGGCTCATGAGATAAACCGCCCCTCATCGGAGTATGTCCACCAATGGCTTGAGAACTTTGCAATTTCTTTCTTTTAAGCCAATCAGAGACTGGGCTTTTTGTTTTTGTTTTTTAGGTGGGGGGCTTAAAGAGACAGGCTCTAAAACTGTGGGTAAACGCAGGTATATTCAGACAGATAGCATGAGAAAAATAATGTGTTTTTTGAACATGTACTGTGCACATGTTCTATTAGAAACCCAAAGTACAAGTATGAACCTGAAAATGAGCATAATATGTCCCCTTTAAAGCAAGCCTTTTCTTCTTTTCCTCTCCCTGTTTTTAAGAATATGACATTTTTGGAACATTTTAGAACAAATTGAAAATCCAATTCACCTGTTTGACATTGAAAAAAATAAAATAAATAAATAATTCAAAAGGTCCTTTGTAGGGTTAAACCCTAAACCTAGGTGGGTCTTAGCCTTTGCGTTCAACAAAACCATTTCCTTTAATCCGGTAACACTCTTATTGGGTGTGTTCTCCTATACGGAGTTCTTGAAAGAACCTGTGACGCTCCTCTCACAATTGATCCAACAATGAACCAGGCAATTCGTCCAATTTTGCTGCATTAGGTAAGCTGAAGGTTTTTGCAGGAGTCAGTGACTAAAAGTTATTGTCTGTTTCTCATTCACCAGATCAAAGCTTCTCAGAGAGGAAAAGCGTCTACTGGATAAAGACATGTTGTATTGGTGCCAACAACCCGCTGCTGCGTATTAATCTTCCGCGGGTAACAGCAACACAGTTCTGACAAGCAAAAGAAAACACACAGAGAAATGATGGAATTCAGGTCAGAAGCAACAAACACTGGCCGATCCCACCAAACCTGACAAAGACATGTACTAAGTTGTCAAAAAAAATTAATGATTTGATATTTCAATGAGTAATGAATTTGGTTCTTGCTGAGGAAAGCAAAAGACATCCAACACAGAGATGAGATACAGGCCAAATTTACGCAAAGTGAGAAAGCGCTACTCCTGATCTACATTTACAGGAAGTTGTATAAGATCACCTCCTCAGCTGCTTTTAAATATAAATAGGATACTTACATTTATCAACTTTGAAGTCAGTTTAGCTCGGCGAGCCTTCAGTGGGAACAACGGTGTGATGTATAAAAATCTGGCTCATCGATTGAAGCGATGCAAAAATCAATTAGACGGTGACCACATACATCAAGAGCAGCTCCACTATTAGTGACTTACAAAAGGATTAACAAGTCCTATTCTGCTTTCAGGTTTTACACTCGCATATGACTGGATAACCTTAAAATATCAGTTAAAAAAAAACGTGTTCTATACCAGAAATGCTATATTTTTTATGCTGGAATAAAAAAAGAAATTCCAAAAAGCCTTTATTTCTCTCATGCACTGTATAGCACTATTTAAGCATGCATGAATTTCTTTAAATTAACTATTTTTAATTGGGTTTCAACACATTCAGATATGCCGTTCATTGAATTTATATATGAAACTGTAATGATGCAAACAGCCACTCTATATTGTAGAAAATGTGCAAAACTGTCAGACTGACTCAGATCAACAGCCTTTGTACACAAACAGAGAAGCAATAATCATTCGTTTTCAATGGGCTGATACTTTGTGTTTTATGTACATACTGTGTGTCTGTATTTCCGGTATACATGCACTGATATGTATTGGAAAACCAATAGAAGAATCAGAAATACATTCATACACAACCACAAGGCGAAAACATTTGTAGTCTGCAAAACCTGCAGTGGTATTATGACATGGGTGGGTGTGCAGGCAACTCGAAGTGAACAAAAACTGCATCTTTTTTGGGAAGTATCAGTCCATCTAAAACATTTGTCAAAAGGTCAATATTATATATTGGGATATTTGGGATTTTTTTATATATATACATATAAACATACTGTATGTATATACAAAAAATTTACCAAGAAATAACTGTAATTATATAAGTACATATGTACATCTGCACCGTCACCCATATCACAAAGTACATGAACTAATGTAAACAAAGTTACTGTAGGTAATATCATTAAAACACAATGCAGCCTGTCAATCAAATCTTCAAATCCAATGCAATTCCTTCCTTTTATGAATTTGTGTTGATAAAAATCAAGTGACTTAATATAATTTATTATATTTATTCCCCACACTCTGCTGCGGCTTCTGCCTCAAACACTGAATGGACCACCTCCTTAAGAGAGTGTTTAAAATCACTATTGTGCTTCACCAATAAGCAATAGAAAGACACTCAGGCAGGTGAAACTGCTGTGGACGGCTGCTCCAACTGCTGTACACATGCCGGGCCAAACAAGATCTCTGCATGACACTGATTACACCATATTGTGAATTCGTATGGCAAATACACAAGACCATATTTCAATACTTCATCAGGAGGTTGTGGAGGGAAGATTTGTGTGTCAATGGGAGCCATTGTAGAAAGCCCCGTCTCCTCTGCTCTTTCAGCACTGCTACTTAACACCTTGACAAATAGCACACTGAACTCATAATTCATCATTCACCATATTGAGTTCTCACGAACAATCCTGCTGGTGAGCAACCTGTGATTGACCCCGGGGAGATAAAATTGCAGCTCACTGTAAAGAAAAGAGTAACGGCCTGACGCAGTACATGTATCAGAGATGGGACATATATTTCCCATCAATCAAAGCTGGGTGTCACACACAAATCTACTTGTTTGTGTGTGTGTGTGTGTGTGTGTGTGTGTGTGTGTGTGTGTGTGTGTCCTCAGAGTCCCATTGTTCAGTCCATTGATCACATGGCTCACTTTAAATCACCTCATCAACTTTAATACCTTCTGTGAGTTGATTCTCCCATCATCACTCTGGTCAAGGAGACACAGACACACACACACACACACACACACACACACACACACACACACACACA
>CALSBV010009827.1:2186997-2204127 GCA_943590825.1 Bovichtus diacanthus | reverse complement strand
ACACACACACACACACACACACACACACACACACACACACACACACAACGCACATTTACTCCGGTCAAGGAGATGCACACACACTTTCACTGCATGCATACACAAATCTCACCTGATCACTTACACACCCTCACTTTGTTGGTATTACTCTTTAGAGGGCGCACAATTAATAGTATACACACATCTGCACATTTTCAAACAAGCTCCATATGTGCTTATATGTATATATATATATATATGAGCGGTTGATCAGGTAATCCCTGATAGCGATGGCCCCACCCCCCCCAAAAAAAAGGGCACTGGACCCCAGCCGGACGCCAGAGGAGGGCAGATAATGATAAACATCAATCTTGAAGTGCAGGGGGCAAATAGAGGGACACGAAACCGCCGGGGTCTATGACATGTTGTGATGCGGTGTTATAAGCTGCTGATTCAATCCTTATTACCTCCTCGGGAGGCAAAGCCAGCTGTGCTCGGAGTATTTGCTTTCTGTACACAGTGTTTCTCAGAAACCCTCAGTGTAGCATTCCAAGTGTAACGGTGTCGTGTCAATTTTTAACAGGTGAGTAATAACTATTGTTCTAACTTTTTTTTTTTTTTTTTTTGGTTCATTTTTGGAAAGGCCTATAAAGCAAAAGATGAAAGACTGCATCAGAACGGGACGAGTCAGGGTCTCACGAGTCGCGAATGACAACGTTTTGACGGGTCCCACTTTCCAATTACATGCAGGAAACTCTATAATACGTAGAAGAGATCACAAGATGGTCACGCTCTGGTTCACTGCACTATGAAACCGGCCAGTGGTGGGAAATGTAATCTATAAGGGACATTTCAATTTTCCCACCATTAGTTTCCGGAGATTTTAATTAAGCATAAGCCATTAATCTCCATCTTTCCATTTCTCTGCTGTCCCTCTTTACACCGTGAGCTCAGTCAGTGTGCTGCATAAAACCCAGCATGCAGAGGATATGCAAACAAAATCTTTTGGTGCATTAGTTTCAGTATACACATCTGAAGTAGTGTTAATATTATGGGTGGTGCGGTTTCACTGCGGTAAATATACTACACCATTCTGAGTGTCAAATACCTGCACAATAGGGATTATTTTTCATTCTGTAATGGGACAAAATATGACTTTTTCTTATTAATAATAATGCAAAGCTGGACTGATAAAGGAGTGAATGAATAAATTAGGAATGATCTATGATTATGAGCTTTTTCTATGATAACTGGCATAACTATCAACAGACTGATAAATAATATCTACTAACTCTGTTAATATGTCAGTTGCACTTTATAAAATGGGTCGGGGGGGCTCTGTAGAAAGTAAAACTCGGGAACAAGCTTAATTTTTTCAGACACAGGTGACTTCGGCTGTCTGTCGGCCTAATGCAGCTTTCAACAAGTAGAGAACACCTACAAACAGCCTGACATAAATGCAAACAAACTTCATCAAAATATAAAAAAAGCCTATGCATCAATTATCTCAGTTCATACATTATAAGACCAATTCATAAATATTTAATAGAGAATTCACTTACATGTTTTTCACATCTATAACCTTTCATAAAAAAGTTTTCATTCAAGTTTGGCTTTTGCCAGATTTAGCCTTGCTAGCGCCTGGCTGTATGTTCCACTGTACTTTGTGTTTAGTGCTAATTAGCACACATTAGCATGATAGATATATAGTCCTTATCGTCCCAGAGGGACATTTGTTTTCACATCCTCACATTCATGCCAGCACTCTAAGGTGGGGAACAACAATATACCTGCTTTACACCAGCATGTTAGCATTGTCATTGTAGCATGTTAGCAACCTATTCTACAAGATAGTCCATCTATTCAGGCAGGAGCACCACCCCGCTACATATTTGTAAACTCACGAAGTGTCTAATATGAATAAATTCAGCTGTTTGAAAAACCATTTATAACTTCTTATATCCCTGACACATATTGTTACCAGGGATGGAGGTGAAGATGAAGCCATCTTTTTGCTCAGACCTTATTTTCTTGAACTTTTTATCCTGTGAAAAACCTTTATACCATAAATTCAAGTGAAAGTGAAAACGGATGTGAATTCTTCAAATTCTCTGGGATAAGTGCATAAATTCATCAAACCTTTGTTGAATTAGGATTTTGTGTTATGATGACTATTTACTCAAAAAAAGGCCAGCTTTGATTTTCACAACCCCATTCCTCTTTGTAACAATACCTAGGCATTGTCTCGTGAATAATACGGATTCCTCCGCCAACTGTGGCTTCGCAATGCTGATGTTTTTCCAATTATCTCACAAGCTGTAATTCTCTGGTGCTGCAGTTGGCTGGAAGTTATTAAAAAAAAAACATGAGAGGGGGGTTGATTCACAGGCTTTATTTTCTCATTCTGGGCCAGCAACAGGGTTTAATATGATATTGCACTCAATCTTTGGAGCAAATCTTCTCTCTTATAACAAATCAATACCTTGCCTTTTTTTTTTTTTCCTCCACGCTTTTAATTCTCTTGCCGTCTCTCTTTCTCTGCCACAACCTCTGCTGCTCCTCTCCTCCATCCCGTTGCCCTCTTTCCGATTCAAAAGACAGGGCAGCGGAGTAATCTCCATGCACATCAATGGAAACTCTCTCTGCAGTGTAATCAGTGTTCCTTGGCCCTCCACCCAAGCTGACCCTTCCTATGTCCTCCCTGAGTAATGGGGTCCAGCCTGAGCTCTCTGGTGACCTGTGGGGCCCCTCAGCCCTTTCCTCTCCGCCTCCTCACACCTCTCTTTCTCGGCGGCCAATTAAAAAGCAGTGACAGCGGTGACAGGGCCCCGCTGGTGCGAGTGATTGGATGAGCCCCAGCCTGCTCCCGGCCCGTGGTGCGAGTCGTCAGTCTCCTTTGATCTCCAGCGACTTCCCCGTGTCCAATAAATCATTTTCTCAGCGAGCGAGGCCTCTTTGACCGAGGCAATCAAGAAATTCCACTTTATCTGCCGCTGATATCAAAGCCAGCTTTGCCGTTAAACATTAAATGGTGATTTTGAGATGACCTCGGGATAGGCCGGGCCGCTCAGTGAGCAGAGTCAGCGGTGATTTATTGTAAGCGCGCGTGTGTGAAAGAGAGAGAGAGAGAGACACATAGCACAGCGCAATCACACAGAGCAAAACACATCCAGCCACACCTGTGCCACTAAGATTAGTTGTCATTTTACAGCATTTTCAGGGGATTCTAGATTACAGCCCCAATATGTCAAGCAACAGTAAGTATCCAATACAGTACAGTGTCTTTAGAGCCAATAGAGGGAGCAGCTGGCCCAGGCAGAGCCTTCTGTTCCCATTGTGTCCTCCAAGAGGCCTTGGTCATTTCACCTTCCTCTGAGAGGAGCGAGGAAGAAAGAAGAAAGAGATGAACAGTCCTGGCTGCTTTCCTGATTAAAAACGTGCTCCATTCCAGCACATGATATTTGGTTGGGAGGAAAGTAAAGAAAGAAGTTGTACTGTAGTATCATTTGTATTCTCAACCTAAATACCCAAGGTGTGCTCACCATCTACAGTGTATAAGAATGACATGGCTCTCTGAATTAAAGGGTCACTACTAATGATTACTTTCACTATCTATATTTCTTTATAGGATGTGAATGGATTTGTTCAGGGTGTCAGAAAATATTGAAAATGCTCATTGTAATTTTAGTCCAAGTTGTTGTGTTCAAGTAAAAATTAAAAGTTATGTGACTGTTCCAAAACCCGCAGGTAGAGTTTATTATCATACATGTCAAAGAAAAGCAACACTTCCTCACATTTGAGATGCTGAACCAGAAATAGTTTAGCAGGTTTGCTTGATGACTGAAACACTTAATTAACTATCTATATTTGTTTCCAATTCATTTTCTGTTGATCCACTAGCCAGTTAATCATTGCAGCTCTGAGTATCTCTATGGATAGACATATAGCATTTTGGTTTTATTTGTCAAGGCTTTGAGAAAAATGCTCTGAGAAGTATTTATTGGAAACACTTTTCTACCGAGTGGTCAGGACATTGTTCCTGGAAAGACATGTTACTTTTGACTTATTTAGATATCATTTATCCTTTTTATGTGACCACCGTTTTATTAGATTTTCCCACTGTTTCACACTGAATGACCCAATGTATATTTATATAACAAATGTACATGAAAAATACAAACTGAGAATAAAATATGATGAAAATAAGACTTGAGGAAAAAACATACATCATTGTCTAATGCTGAGAGAAGGACGGATGATGATCAAAAACTCAACACTAAACTAATCAAAGTTATGTGCATGGTTAGAGAAGTAAGAAAGAACATGTATTTTTATTATTATTTGGGTGAATTGAGCCTGTAAACATTCCTGCGATGGTATATTTTGATAGTATCCTACTATTTTAATTTGATGCAGGTACAGCATGTCCTGTTAAACAGTGGGACCAGACACGACGTACACAGACTCGAGGAGGATCAAGTCTAATCAGATAACAAACCGTTTTAGCTAGAAAGACATTGAGAGGAACATCCAAGAGAGCTTTTCTTTTTGTTTTGCCATTTCATTGTTATGTAATTATATAGGAAAACAGAAAAGGGACTTTAAATGAATGTCACGTGACCTTTTCTTTTCTTAAACGCAGACAGAAAACAGAGATTTAAGAGTGAAAAACATTGGTGGGGGGGGGGGGTATGTCTCAAAACACTACAGGACACCTGATTACCATAACTTGTATGTATGATGTTGCTTATTATGTTTTGTCCTGCTGTATGAAATGTTCTGTATACAGACTGTTAACCTTAAAAGGTTGAGATTTCTTTTTCTATAAATAAAGATTTTTGACTTTGTGCAAGTTTATCCTCCACAATGTCCCTTTTATTATGGCACATTCGCCTCCGTCCCAACTGTAAATGAGAATTTAATGGAACGAAAAGGGACTGACAGGCTCCTATGTTGCTCAGTGACATAGTGCAACCCTTCAGGCTTTCTGCCGTATAACTCGCGGTGCATCTCTTGGAAATTGCCCTGACGGTACTTCCTTGAGACAGACATCTTTCTCTGTTCACGCTGGAACTCACAGAATTATGAATGGGATCAAGTCAAGTTGACACCGTTTGCAAAGAGGCATTACACATAGTATTTGTGCATGCCATGGTATTTTATGACGTGTAATTACGTAAACCAAAGAGGTTGTTGGTTCGGTATGTTTTGTTTGTCGGTTGGTTCGTCTGTCAGCAGGATTACGGAAAATTTATTTGCCAGATTTTCAGGAAACTTGGTGGAAGGGTGAAGCATGGGCCAAGGAAGAACCCATTACATTTTGGAGCAGATCCAAATCATGGGGCAGACATTACATTTCACTTATGGTGGAGGTCCGCGCTGTCTTCGAGTGCCCTTCTTCTGCTCTATATGTTAGCCTGTTGAGACGTATTTTATGATGGCACACCCACGGACACGAGCAGCACATGAGCTTAAATTCCAAATGCTGTCGTATGTGACACTGGTCAATGATTTGTACTTATACTGTCAAGAAGTAACATTAAAAAAAAGAAGACAAAAAAACTATAACTAATTGCATATTGGAATCCAAACTTTGTATCCAAGGATGAAAACAACATTATTTAGGTAGAGAAAAATCAATAATAGCTCATAAACTGGAAAATAAATCCCACAATAGGCAAACAGAGAAAAATATCTTCCATTATAAAAAGACACGCTGATGGAAAAGCGCCATCAATTCAGAGCACTGAGAACCCATGTCACAACAAATGCACAACACACCTCGTCTAACAGGGGATCCATGACCTCTCTATCCATCACACTGAATTTGCCAAGCATACTCGCACCCACGGCATGTGTACACACAGACTAAAGTTTATTATTTGGCCACTAGGCACACACAAGGGTTTAAAAGCTACATTTGCCGCCACCGGTTCTTACAGATGTAAACACATGTGCATCTACAAGTGCATTTACATAAACTTGCGTATTTACATGATTAAACACACACCCAAACATGTAAACTACAATACCAGCCTCTCAATCTCCCGCCATGCTTGGATCTCAACAAGTCAATAGCGGCAAATCCCCTCACAGCTTTTAATCAGATGGGCGACTATTGGAGCTTAGCTAATGAATGCACTGGGATAATATAATCTCAATAATCTCTATGAAGCCTCTAATTGAACCATATGCAAAATGTGATGTATGACTTCATTAAGAGCTGATGTCTTCTTTTATGTGATGCTGTTAGTGACCTTGACTGGCTTAGTGTGTCACTGTCGAGGCGAGGGTCCAATCCTGTTAAAGCTATTCAGTGGAGCTGGCACATCACGGCTGACTGCAGCATCAGTGGAGACGCCAAGTTGAAAGCGATGCTTCAAACTTGGACTGACTTCTCATATTGGGAAGGAGGTGAGCAAAAAAGATTTCCTGTAGTAGTGGGTTCATCATGAGGTCTTATATACAGCAGTAGCCTACAGAACATAATGCGATTAACCTGCATTTGCCTAAAGGCCTTTTTGGCCTCATTATTCTATAATTAAATTCAAATCAACATGGTTCCAAAAATGTTGAAACATCTAGAAACTTTGTTGACTTTATACTGTTTGTATACGTTTGAAATAGGCCCATGCTGTCATCTTTCAATTGCTTACTTAGTCTGTTAAAAGTGCTAAATAAATTAAGTTTATGATACTAAAAATGAGAAAAGTTAGTTTTTTCTTTCACATAGATAGATAGATTTTGACTGATGTTTAATTCTAGCATCCTTTTAGGAGTATATTAACTGCGAATAAAAATATTGGCTGAAAAACAACTGTTGCATTTTCTGTTTTCAGCCCCGAGTGGCGTCTGCAGGTCTTCCTCTCGGGCAACATATAGCCCCGACAAGCTGCAACAGCCTGAGAGGCCAAACAAGGGGCAAACAAATGCAAAGCACATTCTTCTCTGTATATATCGAGTGCTGCAGACAGTTCTCGTGTATTTAATATTATAGTACATTAGATTAGAGATACATGTTTCCTTAATATTCCAGATCAGGCCTTTAGCCGCGCTCTGTTCTCTTGTTCTGAAGCAGCTTTTCAACTGTACAGATCTCAAATATCAGCCTGTAATTCTGACCCCTTAACTGCTCGATTATTTATAAATATTGATTGAGAAAGTCTCTTACTTATCACACACACACGCACACACACACACACACACACACACAGACACACACACAATGTGTTCGCCTTTGGTGTTGTCAAATGTGAAGTCAGCTTCGCATGAGCACTTTCCCAAAACCGCACGGATGAGTAAGTTCAAAGGCGCACGTTGGGTTAGTCAGCCAAAACGCGGGAGGCAGGGGGGGAGAGGGAGGGTTATTAGCCCACATTTTTTGAATGTCTTCTCATGAATTAAATATGTAATCAGGCATGCAAACTGAGCCAGACAAATTTGGAGTTTTAACTTCGCTGAAGCCAAGCCAATAAAATAAGGAAAATGCCTCTTCAACAAATAAATTAGCATTATTACAGGCATGGTTATTTGGATCTTATTTCCTTTCAACTGACGACTTTCAGCTGGTTGAACATCGCATTTCCCTATGACAGCAAAAGAAAGGCTGATAAACTATTGCTGATATTCCATTTTCAACAGGGATTATAATGAACACAGACTCCGCTGTGTGATGCACAAACGTATCCTGCACTTAAATGGCCTGGCTTTTCTTATTTATTTATTTTTTTATTTTTTTTAAATCATCATCGTGATTCACATAAAGCCAATTTAATGCTCTTGCATTGTTGATACATAACAATGTTATTGCAAAGCTGTACTAAGCTACTATGTTACAAAAAAACTACTGCTGTAGCCTATCAGGAAGTGTGTTTGTCGTGTGTAACCGCTCACACTGACGACAAAAAGCAGATGTAAGTGGATGCTAGTCGTTTTCTGTCCAGTGGGAAAGGGGCTATACGTTAGGTTTATAAGGGCTGGAAATGTTTTTTATGAGATTGTTGCGAACCATACAGTTAATGTGACAATGAGCTGAGAAATTAAAGCGCTCCGTAGAGTTACAAAGTTGGGTCCTAATTCTCTTTGGGTACGTCACTGGGTTTGTCATCCTTGCTCTAGAGAAGCGTCTTCTGTTGGCATCTGTCCACTATAGACAACAAAGCAAAGTATGCCATATCTTCTCGTATGGCGCTGTCCGCACTTTTCTACTCAGGTTCCACATCTCGCCTCTCCACCTTCTCACATATGTAGCTACGATGACACGCTTTTCCCGTGTGGGCTGCGGTGACGTGTCTATACAGGCAGGGAGGCCATTCCAGCGGCTTCCCAGATGTTTAATGCAGTAGCCTGATAGGTTTTTAATAAGTGCATCCGGCCGTTCCACTTCATTCCACTTTGAAGCAACCCACTCGATCTAAAAGGGAATCAGGCCGATGTTTGGCTGTAAAATGTATTCCTTGGCACACGAGTATCTTACTGATGTGAGAGACATGGTGAAGAAGCGTTGTTTGAATTTATTTTTTCCCCATTGCACGGTTGGCAAATTCTCAATGCAT
Source organism: Bovichtus diacanthus (assembly GCA_943590825.1). NCBI lineage: Eukaryota > Metazoa > Chordata > Actinopteri > Perciformes > Bovichtidae > Bovichtus > Bovichtus diacanthus. The sequence continues at coordinate 2,195,593 of CALSBV010009827.1, read as the reverse complement.
GATGTAAAACAGCATGACTATAAAGTAATGTGTATGTGACCACACACTCTCGCTTCCTCCACCCCTTTTCTCCTCCTATCGAAACTCTCTCCTGTACCTAAGAGGGCTGACTGATTGCTTGCGCAAGCACTGAGCACAAGAATGCGGATAAAGTGGGTCAGGAAAGTACAACTGGTACATTTCTGCAGCATAACCAGTTTGTCTTAAGGCAGGTTGTGTGCGTGTGAGAGAGAATGGGTGGTGGTGGTTACATCTCGTTCAATGGCGACAGTAAAAAAAAAAAAAAAAAAGAAGAAAAATCGATGGGGAGAGTTTGGATGTCAGAGCCAATGACTCTGGATGACTTAGCTCAATACGGGGATCAATGCTGCGACTGATAATCGTTGTATTTCTCGCCACTAAATGTCTTCCCAAATCATTGTCGGGGGAAATGGAGGAGAGGCAGAAAAAGAAGCGGCATGAAGAGAAGGTGAAAGAAAGAGTCACGTGCAATCATCAGACGCTGTAGTGCAAGTCATGAATAATGTACAGCTTAGGAGCTGAGAGAGTTTTGTGTTCCTTAATGTTCCTTCTTACAGCGTTTGACAGGGACCTGGATGACAAGTTTCGGAGTCAACATCACTTAAACATGAATTTAAAGTAACAATGCACTAGATTTTCAACCACTGACGGATACAGGTAAACAGTGATGCAATATGGGTATGCGGGCGATTCTCTTCAAATCTGTGATAATCTACAAGCAGTTCTGCAAATCCAACCTTCCGCTGGGCAGTCTGGTGTTTCAGCTTCCTGTGGCACATTTAGCTTCTCGTAGATCAGTTTTTCAGTACGGTGACACGACTAAGAAGACTAAAGTAGCCAAACATTTTCTGCCTGACCTTGCTGAAATAAGTGTTCGCAAAAAAAAACAATTTCCTCAGGCTTCTGGGTAAAACGGACCAATCAGTCAATTGATTTTCATTAATGAGGCAGACATTTTTCTATGCAACTCAACAGCTTATTCCTTAAGAATAATTGAAAGCGGCTTTGAAAAAAAAAATGAAATAGAAAAAGAAATATGTTGTTTTTCTATCCTATGCAGTGATAAAAGGGTATTAAACGCACCCCACCCACTTGCCCAACACCCACACGCAAGCCATCACTCTCGTTCACCCCCTGTGAAGAATGAAATGTCAGCAAGGCTTTGGACTGCTACAGTCCATGTTGGAGCCCGGCTCAGGATTAACGTACATATGGGAAACAATGGAGCTATCACACCGCTCACTAAGGGCGATTCTCCTCATCCCCTCCTACTACAGCTGCAGTGGGATGCATGTGGCTTCTTCTAAAGAAGAGACGACCACTTTGATGAATAAGAGAAGGGGCAGAGAGGAGAGAGACATGAAGAGTTTAACTGCCTTTCATGTCCCTCCCTCTCTCCCTCCCTCCACTTTTGGCTTAAACAAGCCACTGAAGCCAGGCACCTCTCCAAGGTTTGCCGCGACAGCCGTGTCAGTGTTGCAGATTGGAACAGCGGTGGTTACGTTGGTGGTTAGAGCCATTGTTTCATCTTTTTTTTTTTTTTTTCCCCCAGAGGTGCCGTTTCTAATGACTGAGATTTTTTTCTTTAGCTTTTCTGTTTTTGTGCCAATCTTTTGCATAAGAAGTTCAGAAAGCTCAGTAAGCCGCTGGCAGCACTAATTTCACTGTCACTCCTTAAAATAAATTTTTTAAAAAATGTAAAAAAGACATGTGCATTTACAATACAGCCACTTGTGGTTGGTATTTTATAACTTTCTGTCAAAGAACAGGGATGGGCTGCTGCTTAAACAATTAGATTGATTAATATGTTCATCACTGTAAAGATAATTGACAACCATTTGTGATAATGGGTTACTTAATTAATTCATTAAAAGTAAGTTATCAAGCAAAAATGCCAAACTCTATCCGGTTCTAGTGTCTTCAATTTGAGAATTTCCAGTTTGTCTCCATTTAACATGACTGGAAACTGAATACATTTCAGAATTGGTATTTGTGTGTGTTTCAATTTGGGCTCTGGGAACTCTTATTTAACACAGTAAATAAGAACAATTCTCCCAACATACATACTATATACATACAGTATATACTATAGATCTCATCTCTTTCTAACCAATGGTCTAAATACATGATGGCATTTAACGGCGACTGTGATAATATTGTTAGACCTCACGAATACTTTTGTGGCTATATGGGAGAAAATCCCTGTAGCCTGGTTCCAACATGGTGGAAAGCCTAAAATCAGAAGATTGGAGGCCGTCGGGGATGATACGGAAAATATTATCCGCATTTATATTACCATGGAAGACTTTCCCTCCCAGTACAGCAGGAATCCTGCTGATCAGCGAGACTGACAGACAGTTAGACATCTCGCACATCATGGGGGTCGCAGGATCAGCACCTTGCAGTGATCGTGACGCACATTGTGCAGAGCATCCCAAAAGCTCCACCTGTGAAGCAGGAAGCTGCTAGGCTAAGCTGCAGGCTGAGCTACTGATAGTCTTCCTTCCTTTATGTTAACTTGAACTTCTTGTGACATCAGTAAAGTCTTCAGTTCAGCACAGCTTCATGATCCAGTAACCTCTAGGCGGATGGGTAGATTGCAGATGAGCAGGCCTGGATCATTTTGTCAGTTCATTTTCATTGTGCGTTAGAAGAGGTGCTAGTTTTATATGGATAGAAAGCCACAGGCAGGCGTTGCATGCAGGGCTGAATGATGAGTAAAATATACTTTTATTGATCCCCAGACAGGAAATTCAGGTATGAATAGGCACGCAATTATAGCCAATAGGTTAATGAATTTCCTGAACTATGAAACTCATAATCCAGTCTGCTCCCTATGAGTGCTGCTGTTTGAAGAGATGTTTGACGGAGCAGAAGCATTATTTCTCGGCTGTTATTCCAATAGCGACTGCTCGCAAGCCTGTCTGCCTCTCTCTCTCAGCTCCCACACGGCCTCCCGGTTTTGTTGCCTTGGGCCGTCTTTACTTTTAGCATGCAACACCGTCACATATTTTCCACTCACCCAGGCACTCGCATACGCCACTGACGTTACGGATCGTCCACATCTCATTCATTTATATTTGAAATAACATCATTTAATACATTCTCTCTCTCCTTCTTTCTTTTTACCTGCAACCCTTTTTTTATGTTCTCCCTCTTTCTGTCTGAACCCTGAGCCAATTCATGTCAAGTTTGAAGTCTTTATAATATGATTCATGACTCATTAAAGTGACGACAATACAGTAATTTGACAGAAGACAGGTTAATTATTTATGGAATCTTTTTTAAAAAAAATTTTATAATCGCTGCTTATGATTGAAACCTTTAAATTCGACAGGCTTTTGTACTACAGGACAGTCAGTCCACTAAGTCAGTGTGGGTACACAGTGTGTCACGACACAACAAAAGAGATAATACCACCTACTGTCTTCATCTCACAGCGGTGTGGGCTCGCATGTTCGACGGCCTCGACAAACCATATTAGCACACAGAGATAGAATATATTGTACCTCAGTCAATCAATAATCAGTCCAGGACCACATTGCACGGGAACGCCTTCCTGATCCAGCTTCAGAACATTGCTTAAAGATTTCTCACCACCACATACGGTACATAAAAAGAATATCATGTGGGAAAATCAATACCTGTAGGTTGGCTGGTGAATGTTTCACATGATTCACAAAAGGGTGAAAAATTCAGCGGCTTTGAAGTAGATACATACAGAAGAGGCATTTTCAAGGTTTAACGTTGCTGCGCATTGTATCTGGATATATATGTATATATATATTTTGTTTTATGGCAGTGCTTTCATTTCATTGTTAATAAAAAACATCTCCTAATACGTGCTACATATAACGCATTGACATTAACTATATTTTTCATAATACTCCAAGTCTTGGAGTCTTGGAATCTCAAGCATTCAGCAAAAATAAATTTAAAAAAAAATTGTGTTAGTAAATTAACCTAAAATATCAGAATTTTTTTTTATTTAATTTTTTTTTAAAAGCTTAATTCATTATTACTGGTAATATTTTGTTATCAGTCACATTTATTTAATCCTAGATTTATTTTATTCAAAATACAATGTTGAAAAATGTATATTTCGTAATGAAATTTCTCATATTGACACTTTTACGTCAAAACTTAACTTTTAATGACAGTTTTCAATCACCAATCCCCGCCCCCTCACCTTCCAGCCAATGAAGTGGCCTTTTGGGCTCCATAGTACTGTAGGTCCCAGTGGGTGTTAAAAGGTTAAACATGGGTTTATTTTTAAAATAATCTGTGGATTCCTTTTTTTTTTTTTGTGATAGTCAAAAGTGTTTTTTGTACCAAATTGGTAATCCAAAGAGAATTCATTCACATAATCATTACAAGGACAGCAAAGTAGCAAATCCTCATTTGAGAATGTGAATGCTTGGCATTTTTTCTTTAATGGCTGATTTAGTAGATTAATGGGGTAGTTTGACATTTTGGAAAGTATTATCTGCTTCCTGTCCAAGAACGAGATGGAGAGATTGATTTCACCGTTCACCGCTTGTGTGTTAGAAATATACGGCTACATATAAATATTGTTATACAATCTCATACACAAACACGAGCGCGACATTAATCTTCTTATTTCACTCTCGGCAAGAAAGCAAATTAGAGTATTTCTCAAAAATGTTGCACAATTTCTTTAACCATTTATCAATGTTTCATACGAGTCGTCAGACATTTGTTCCAGCACTATTTAAAACTGTTATCACACAATGTCTAAAGCACTGGTTCAGCAGTTATTGATAAGATGGATATTCTCTCAACTCACCCTGGAAAATAAAACCCCATTGTTAAGCACTGCTGACTGATAGATGGCTTGTACAGCCACACACACACACACACACACACACACACACACACACACACACACACACACACACACACACACACACACAGAAGATCTTTGTATATTTGTGAATGCCTTCAATTATACACAACCTGACTTGAACCTTAAAATCCTGTATCCCGTTTATCTTGAAAAGGACAGCTCACAATGCTGAGGGATGAGGCCGATGGCAAAACTGAAAGCCGCTATTATGTATCAATCGTTTGAAAAGGCTGCATTTTCAATATCTCTCCATGTCCTTGCAGTTTGAAGGGCACAGCCATATCGCATGCACGAGTCAATCTCTGAAGAGCATACACGCTGAGCACACGCGTTTACATTTATATACACGCATTTAGCTGATGCACTTTTCTGCAGAGTGACTCAATGAGAGCAACAGTGATTTTTGGATTGCTTATGTAGCAGAGCAAAGGTCAGGGGACAGAGAGCATCCTGGAAATGTGCAACCTTGTATGATACCGTAAGAGTGAATGTGAGGAAAAATAAGTGGTGGAAATGTGAGCTAATAAAAGAGGGCAAATGGATTTTTCTTTTAGAGAAGGACAATACTGAAGCGGGGATATTACCTTTTTTTTTTTTTCTTCACTGAATGTGCTTTCACTGGAACTTTGCAATTGTACACCATCTGACTGTATTATTGGAATGGGAGAAAATGTCATAAACCACATATACTTCCAGTCGACTTGGAGAACTTCTGCATTCTTTTCTTTTCAGTTTTTTAGAAAATTCATTTAACCGGCAGCCTTGCTCTTGGGAAAAAAGAACTTTAACAAAACACAGAGAGAAAACATTTTTTAGGGAGGAAGCCAGAAATATCTACAGAATTATACTCCATCACCGAGAATAATCAAACTGACATCTTTAAGAGGTCCTATCTGGAGTTGTTAGCTATGAAATGTGTCTGTTGAGGCCCATCTATTCAGCTGTGGGATACTAAGCATATAAACTCATTTCCATACAGACTAATGTACTTCTGCATGTCGACCAATTCCAAAAGTACAGACTAGGGACCACCCTAGGCCTTTAAATGGATTCCACAGGGTCCTAAGCAAAATGAGAAGTGGTTTAATTTTGCTCATATTTCCTTGCTTTGCCGAGATGCTACCGTGCCGAGAGAATGCATAAGAATACGTGGTGAGCTGCAGGTTTCATTCCTCCTACTGAAAGTGGCCTCTTTACGATTCTGAACCGAGACAACAAGCAGCAGCAAAGTTGCATTAGAACCCACCTCAGAGAGTTCCCTCCTACTCAGTGTTGTCTCAGGCTGTCTGCGTTCTCATGTAGGGATGGGTGATCACTTAACAGACATGCCAGGCATAATGCAAGTGCACTGAGATACATGTGTATTGAGAGTGCAGAGAGGCAGAAAAGGGCTGGAAATCATGAAGAACTGGTCCTCTCTCTTTGTTTTCCTACAAGAATCAAATAAATAATTTAATTGTTGATTTGCATTTGATTTGCCGCTGGGCACAGCAGTGTTAAGCAAACATTACTCAAAGAGGCGGCAATCCAGCATTTGTTGTGGGGACTATTTTCAGGGGTGGATTGATACACGTTCGGTGCTCTAGTGAGTATTTGGGGCAGCAGGGCAGTATGTGTGGGAGTGAGAGGAAATAAACGACAGCATGTGCCTTCATGGTCATGAAGGCACATGTCACCCAGTGCAACAGTGTGGCTCATTGATGTGTTTTTCAATAGAGACCATGTTTTGTTTGCATTTCTACGATCACTTTTTGCAACTCTTCGTTGACTGTGCAGCCAGAGTATTGCAGGAGCATGCTCCTTCGTCACGTTAGCCACTTGCCTGAAGTTTTACTGAAGTGTTTTGTTTTATATGCGCGTGAAAAATGTTTCTTAAATGTTATCCATACGAGTGGAATACAGTTATTCGTGTTGAACAGTTGTTTTAAATGTGAGCTTACCTACATGTGTCATATTGTGATGTAGCCTAGATTACCTCGTTTTAAGTTTGGAGACTACATGTTTTTAGCAGAAAGCCTGTGTTACACACTCGGGGCATTCCGTTTGAAAGACAAGCCAGACAGAAGATCAAACACAAAGAGACTATTGGTTACATCAGGGAAATGTAGGATCTGGCATTTTAAGAGTTTGACAAATACAAGGGAAGAAAAGTCAGGATATTTTGGCTGCAACGATGTGAACCAATCTTCTTTTCTTTTTTTTAAGTCCCCTGACTATGGAAATGTACCCTTTTAATATCATGATATTGATTCCAGCCATATCGCCTGGCCTTAGTCTCAGGCATATCTAATTCATAGGGGAGGCATGATATGGAAAAGTTTGGGGGGGGCCCTGCTTTAGTGGACTCACTAGTCAGTCTCTAAACGCTTTGGTCAATGAGCTACCAAAGGCAATCTCATAAAAAAAAACAATTTTTTCATGTAAACCTGAACAGCAGAACCAATCCCAAAGTCTTTAGTTCCTTAATGTTGGGCCGGCGACATGCTGAAGTTGTGTGCTTGTAAACTCTGTTTTACCAGCTATTGCTGCTCTGCTAACATGCTAACGGACAAATATGGACGTTTCACTCATTGTTGCTGCTGTTTAAAGTAAAAAAAAAAAAAAGAAAATTAAATGAAAATCTCGGAGCTCTCTTCCCACTAGTATACAGCTCCAGAAAGTGACTCGCCGACGCAGGTTTTATTCTTCAAGAATCTCGTCTCCCTCTCGGCGCTAACCCTCAGAGACGTCTGTCCGGCTAGTAGGCCAAGAACAGAGCATTATCACCACTTAGAAACCTAGTATGTCCCAAAGCATATAGATAAACGGTTGTGACTGGCGTGTTCGAATTCAGGACATGTAAGTGGCTAAGTTTGTTAGCGGGTCATTCTCAACGGCCCTCTAGGAATCACTTTGCAGTTAGAAATCCACATACTGCAGGAGATGGATATCTGCGACTGTCTGGAATTGCAAGACTGCTGCTTTAGTCGAAAACAAAACACAGTTTACAAAATAAACAACTGCAGTTTTATGCATTTTCTGCATTTTTACAACTTGCCTTGTCAAACTCCATCACTCCCACCTGAGCACATTCGATAATGGACACTCCTGCACTCATCAATGGCGAACACTCTCCGGCTCAGCCGTTAAATATTCCCTTTCTCCTGTCATGTCAGCACTGGCGTACACTCACACTCACGCTGCCATTAACCATTAATTGTTTCATTGGAGCTCTGCGTGTGTCATGCACTCAGCCTTTCATGTAAATGCTCTCAGTGTAACAATATATCACAGAAATGTCGCTGTCAGCACGTCTCATCTCCATTTAAATGTATACGACGAGGACGGACACCAGAGCCGTGAAATGTTCTCTACAGTGTGCATGTGAGTGTACGTCATGATTTGAGTTTTGATTTTTTTGTTGTTGTTCTTCTTCCTCCATGATTTGTTTGACAGGACCTCTTGCCCACCCCGGGGGTCTCTGGCAGTGGCTGTTAAGTGTAAATCTGAGGCAGCAGCTCCTCCTCGCCGAGGATTTGTTACGGCCACATGCAGTAGTCTCGACAAAGTAGCTGACAGGTAAATGTTGTGCTTACACGGTTCAGAGAATTTGTGAGAAATTGTGCGGTGCGTAGCCGGCATTCTGGGTGACTGATGGAGCAACAATATCTCACACACAGGCAGAGAGAGAGAGAGAGAGAGAGAGAGAGAGAGAGAGAGAGAGAGAGA